>JAVQJL010076252.1:0-11163 GCA_036024295.1 Nannoperca obscura
ACAACAAACCCCCAAAAAGCCTCCCATAACTGGAGAAGAGATTAAGCCGATTTAAGATCTTTGGGATCTGACCGGATGTAACGGTGATATGCTTGCGAGGACCCGCGGCCCATGATTTAGTTAAGTGGGAGACTAAGGTGGCATAGTACAACCCCCCCAAAAAACGACAGACAGAGCGGCATCCCGGTGCCGGACTCCGCAGCCGGTGCTAGCTGCTGTGGTCGGTGGTCGGCCGGGGACACCGGCATCCCGGTGTCGGCGTACCGGCCGGTGCTAGCGGCTGTTGTTGCTGGAGTTTGGTAGCTGCTAGCAGCTGCCATGTGCAGTAATCGAGAGCGGTGGTTACTGGAGGTGGATAGCTAAGACGTCTGGCATCCCGGCAGCTGCCATGCGCAGTAATCGAGAGCGGACGAGGGATGATTGCGCAGGGTATTTATACGGAAATGGCGTAGTGACGTGGTTGACGTAATGGGGGTGTGTTCCTGTTCCCGAAATTCCGCTAAATAGCAACAATTTGTTTTATTTATGAAATTATAGAAACAAAAATAAAGACAACAGTTGACATTGTTTTGCTATTCTTCCTGTTATAACAAAGGAAAACACCAAACTCTTATGAAGAGGAGAAACAAATACACTGGCATGTGTAGAAATAAATTAAACACAGAACTATGCAGTCCTCCCCATATTTGTGGAAAATGAATCAAATAAAAAGAAGCCCACTTTGAAATAAATAAAACATACAGCTGCAGCCTTATAGCTTACAAGGAGTAAACATGAAAAATGGGTTTGTATTCAGTTATGACAGAAATCTGTTTCAGTGTTCTGTCTTCCTCAGCCATGTGCAACAATTAATCACCTAAACATAAAACACAATTACATCAGCTCAAGGTCTAAAATAAATATTTTATACAACATAATAGCCTATTAAATAATAGTGTCTAATGTGATTTCTGTTTCTAAAAATCAGCACAGAGCTTCTCTATATTAATATCAATACCATTATCACATCTATTACTTTACATTGTTATGTAGAACTGTACTGTACTACTGTATGTTCTCCTTCCTGCTCTCTCTCCTTGAATTGAAGTATAAATGCTCTGATATTTTAATGAATGATTCTTTCATGCATTCTCCATCTGTAAATGGCTTTCCACGCTTTACTATCTCTTGAGCTGCCACAAAACTAGCAGCAGTAGTTGTGTTTGCTCTGCTCAGTTTTCCGCAGCAGTTCCGAAATTGCTCTTTTCCGCTCATTTCCAGCTTGGTACTTTTCGCAAAGCCTGTGTGCTTTTTTTGTGTTTGAATATTTCTCACCACATATCAAGAATACAGGTAAGCCAGCATCGTTGACAGTGAAAGCATATGAATCTGTCCACGCAGAATTAAACTCTATTTTGCTCCAAGACTTTTCTTTTTTTGGACTTATGTGTTTGAATAGGCATCTCTATGTACAAGACATTTGTGATTGAGCATGCATGTGTGAGTGTGTGTATGTGTTATGAAGCAATGGTATACTGTGTGACAGTCCATCTCCGATTAAGCCCAAGCCACAATGACTTTTATTTGTGCTTAATCATATGCATTAGCATTTAACTTGAGGAATGAGCAATTGGTACCTTTAGGGAAAGAAAGAAAGAAGAAAGGAAAGAACACCACACATGTAAGCTGAGACCTGGTGAAAATTGCATTTAACTGCTATTAAAGCACTCTGATGGACTGAATATGTTGTTGAGAGTTGCAGGACGTTCCAGTTTGAGTCATAGAGGGCTGATTTACAAGTGTTAGTAAAGGAGAGTTTTAGTCTCTCTCCATTTCACTTAACTAACTGACCCTCTCTCATAGCAGGAAGCATCAGAGCACAACTGTTGATGTGAATGTTAACATGTCAGCTTGTATTAACACAGTGAGAGAGTGAGAGTGTAAGCACAGACAGCATGACAGATCTGGCAGGTAATTTGTTCTTTCTTCTGCTCCATTGACACATCTTACACTTCATTTACCACTCACCGCTTCCCTTTCCTTTTCTTTCTTTTCTTGTCTCATTAGCAGTGAACTCTTTATCATTTTCTGGATTTTTTTAATATATACATGTGTAATATTTAGTTTTATACAAGATTTTGACTATACATACTTTTATTCATATGCTCATGCACTGCCTTCAGAAAATGTTGTATTTAACCCCATTTGTCTCACAAGGTAAGGCACATACCCTTACCTTGCCATGCAGCTGGATTCACAAGATCAAGTGAGAATCCATCTTTCCAGGTTTCAAGTTATGCACTTGTGATCAAACCACAGTGGTTTGGACCAATCAGCGTTCTATGAAGAACTTCTGGCAGCTTCATCGGTGGTGTGATGATAGTAGCGTAGA
This sequence comes from Nannoperca obscura, assembly GCA_036024295.1. NCBI lineage: Eukaryota > Metazoa > Chordata > Actinopteri > Centrarchiformes > Percichthyidae > Nannoperca > Nannoperca obscura. The sequence goes on from JAVQJL010076252.1 coordinate 2,372, forward strand.
TGCTGCTATAGCATCAGATAAATCAGAACTGTCTTCACTGAAAGAAGAGCAAAGAATGGGCTTGTGATAGACAGGTGGTTCATCCAATCATTTGCCAAGTATTTTGTGAATGGGCCTGTCATTTTCCAAACTGTTTCCAAGGAAGACTTCTCAGATGGTTCTGTGTAGCAAACCATCTCGGGAATCAGGTCAAGGAGGGACTGCTCTTTGGTTGATTGTAGATGTGGTTGTGAGCAGTGCGTGTGTGTTAATGTGGAGACCAAGCTAGTTTAGTTCTTAACAAGGCTCAGTAATGTTAGCTCATAGTATTGTCCCACAACATTACTGGCCGATCAGGTTTCTCCCAGTCTGATGCAAATAGTTAACAGACCTGTCTCAGCCCTCTGCCATCAGGGTGCCTGATTGGAACCAGTTTGGCCTTTGAAACTGAGCCCACTGTGTGTGCCACAGAAACAGAGAGAACAAGAGTAATGAAGTGAAATGTAACAATATTACATGACTGTGGTGAGGCTGGCACATTATGTGTCTGCTGTGGCTAGCTGTCAAAAGCTTTTGGAAAGAGGCCATTGATATATTGTCATCTATGGGGAATCCTTATTTGTACAGTGGTCTGTCTGCTTGGAAAACAAGTGAAGAATGTAGAGTAGGAGCTAACACTGCCTCTGCCTCCCTGCAGGAAGAAAGAAGAAAGATCTGCTCCAGCATGGTGATAAAAGTTTATAATTCAAATTTATTACATTACATTTAGGCATTTAGCAGACGCTTTTATCCAAAGCGACTTCCAAATAAGAGCTTTACATAAAGTGCATAGAACCATGATCGATGTCTCATCAAACGTGCAAGGGCTGGAGATGAATCACAAGTGCTATAGGTAAGTATATCAGTGCCAAAGGCAGAATTGAAAAGAGCAGAGAAAAGAGAAAACAGCTTTTCTCTGTACATTATCAAATACAGTACATTCAAAATAAAATACGATTCCAATATAATACCGTACAATATTTTAGTCTTTTTTTTAAGTGGCCAGACAGGTTGTTTGATGGATGTGGTGAGATCGTTCCACCACTGGGGGGCCAGACAAGAGAAAAGTCTCGGATGTGAGCGGGCGTCCCTGAGAGATCGAACCGCCAGGCGGTTCTCGGAAACTGACCTTAGTTGGCGGACAGGGGTGTAAGGCTGGAGGATGGTCTAGATGTAGGTTGGTGCAGTCCTGTTCACCACTTGGAAAGCCAGTACCAGGGTCTTGAATCTGATGCGAGCAGTGATGGGTAGCCAGTGAAGGGAGATGAAGAGAGGGGTGATGTGGGTGTACCTCGGTACGTTCAATTTCAGACGTGCTGCTGCATTCTGGATCTTCTGGAAGGGACGGATTGCACAGGCTGGGAGAACGGCCAGGAGCGAGTTGCAGTAGTCCAGCTTGCAAAGGACAAGAGCCTGGACCAGCAGCTGGGTCGAGTGCTCCGACAGGTATCTCCTGATCTTCCGAATGTTGTAGAGGGTGAAGCTACAGGATCGAGAGACTGCAGCAATGTGGTCGGAGAGGGTGAGCTTGTTGTCAATGATGACCCCAAGATTCCTGGCTGAGGGCGATGGAACGACGGTCGTTATAATGGATAAAACCATTGTAATATGGTTACATTATTAATCATTTTTTTCTATGAATGGCCTATCATAGGAAATACATTTCTAAGATAGTCAATCAAAATATGAGAATTGTTCTGATAATGATGTACTGTAGGACACCTGAAATGTTTTAAATACTGTACATCACTGTGCTACATTTTTTGCGTTGTAGCATCTCACCCTTCACTGAGGTACTGTACTCTCTAGATATTGAAATACCATCAGCTATAGATGGATTATATGCTGGTAGTTATACACTGAGGGATGATTATAAAAGATTCCAAACATGCACCCACTCAGATAATTACATATTAGGTAGTATTTGCATAAATAAAGCAGTGCATCGATTATTAAAACATTCCGCCTACCATGCCTATTCTTTATGCATCTCTTATGAATTGCTTTCATTTTGCATTCAGGGCTGTGTTAGGCAACTTCAAATTAATGCTATTCAAATCCCAAGTCTAATCCCCAATATCATGATTAAAATTCCCATGGCTTTTATTCGCCTTATCAGAGTAGCTCCATGGTGAGATAATGTGTGTCTTTACGACTCTGACAAAGTTGCTGTGCCATTTGTAGCTTCTCCTCTGATATTTGACGGTTGACATTCAAATGCGGTCCTTTCTACCTGGTTGCCGCTGCTCACTGTTATCTGCTTCAGCTAGGTTGAGCGAAAAGGTGCATAGGTTGGGTGCTGCAGGCGAAGACGGATACTCAAAACATAATGAGGGTTTTCCAGGGCGCCTCTGTGCCTGGTCCCTTTACAGAAAAGAAGAAAAATACTTTTATTCTTCCTTTCAGGGCACAGAGGCCCTACCTTGGGCTAATAAGCTGTTGTTTGAATATAATATATGAATATGCAGATCATTCAGTAATTAGAATACCAAGGGTCTTTCCCTTTTTTCTTTTTCCTCTTGTTAAATGAAATGAAGGTGCTATTCCTCTAAGATCTATTGGTTGACCATTACAGACCACGCACATTTTTTAAGCAATGGAAAAAGGCAAGGCAAGAGACAGAAAGGAACTAAGACACAACTAGAAGCTGTACAAAGAGAGTGTGTGTGTGTGTGTGTGTTTGAAAGCTTTGATTGTTCTTATATGCTTGACTGCACAGGATTTTGGGCAGGCAACCTTTTTGCTTGAAGTTCCAAGACTGTTCTCTCCCCCTATCTGTGTGTGTGTGTGTGTGTGTGTGTCTGTCATTCTTCTTTTTTTATTCCTCTCTCTCTCTCAGTGTAGTAGCTGTATTCCTCAGCTAAGGTGAAACAGCGTGGATGTGATTTCTATAGCTCTGTTGGAGACTAGCATCTCATCACAAACTGGTCTCGGCTGGTTGGGTGAGCGAATCAAATCCTGGATAGCACGACCAAAACTATTTCAGTTTGAGACTGGAGACCCTGCCTCACATCTCAGTCATTGGGGCACGTTCAATTGGAGGCATTTGATTCAATTCAGCTCATATGTGGGAAGGAACAGGGAGAGCAGTATTGAAAGACAGCTGAGATTATGAAACGAAGGCTTGGACTTGGGATGGAAACATGTAAGTCAACCTATGGTATCCTGTCGAAAATGTGTGTGAATCACTGATGTTTTCCCAACATTGTCTTAATATGCAACTAACAAACATCACAGGATCACACATCCAAGCCTACTGAGACACAGAATGAAAAATGCAACAAACATTTGGGGTACAAAAAAAACTGAATCACTGGCCATTCATAGGCCCAATGTTTTACAAATAAGTTTAACTGTGATTTGAGGTCATTAAAAGCAGAATGAGTCATTCTGTGGGTCTTGTCAATGCAGAAATCCCACTGTGTGTGACATCACGACATTCTACCCATATGCATGACTTTGTGCATTATTAATTAGGAGACTTCTTTCCTCTGAGTGGTTAAGTGGCAGTTAAATCCTCCCGGCTCTTTGGCCTCCCTGTGTTTTCTCCCTCAACTCAGAGCTGCTAATGTCACACTTATATCACTAGCACGCCACCATTTTAAGGGTCTTCACAGTAGACTGGTGCAGAAAAGAAAACAACTTTTTGTGACACAATTAATTGTTTTTACTTTAACAATGGATCAAAATTACTATGTGTATGTGAAAAGCATCGCTCATAATGACAAACCCACAGAGAAGCTGTACGGAGCATTTCAGCGTCTTAAATGTCATTGTTTTGGCTTTACAGGCTTCGACTTAGTTCAGTCTCATTGCACTCATTGCGTAATTTCCAGCTTGTTTAAGCTGCCCCTAAATGGCCAAAATGTTAATGCTAGTTTAACACAGCATGTATGCAGTTTGCACTCATCTGTACACGTCAAGTGACATAACAGTTGACTGTTGAATAATTAAAATTCATAACACACACACAAGAGTATTTCAAACCCTGCATACTTTCTTACCTCCACACACCTGGCCAATCGCTGTGCGAAGTGGACGTGAACGCTAGATTGTCGGTTTCAGAGAGTTTCAAAAATTGTGGAATTCAAACCCCACTAATCCAAGAAACGTGTGGGAGGAGGGGGTTGCTGAAGCTGTTTGACCATCTGACAAGCATTTTTGTTGAAGCATACTGGCCCCTTAACTCCCACTCACTTTTACTGTATAGTTCCTTAATCAATCTTTGTATTTGGCTATATTTAATGGTACTCTTGGTCTCCTAAAAAGAACACTATGTAGTGAAGCAGGTCAGGCTGGAAAAAGTACAACAAGACATTTGCTCAATTTTTCCCAAAAATAAAAATACCATTCCTTTGCTTAATAAGGAGTTCTATTTTTACCAATGGCACAGTGGAGCTAGCAAAGGGGAGATTCAAAAAGCAAACATGTCTTATTTACTGTTAGTCATGGATCCGATAATCCTTGGAAAAACCCACCAGTATATTGCTTTTTACTTGGTCTGGGCCCCTAGTTGCTTGTTGACTTCCACTCACCATATGGACACGAGCATAAGTCCAAATGAAAGCTGCTCTACGTCAACTTAAAAGCTGATAATATGTCAGTGTTGTCCACAGCTTGACCCACTGCCCCAAATGGCCAAAAAATGAGGTAATGCTAGTTTAAGAAAGTAGGTTTTTTGACAAGTAAATGTTACCTGAATAAAAGATAATATTTATTTATTTGACTGTACAGAAGCTTGAACATTTGCATATTCTACTAATACTAGTAGCATTCACATTTGTTAACTATAGTATTTAGAAGAATACCAAGATACAAAAGGGGTGGTGGGTAAATATGGTCTATTTGTATCACAGTCATAGTAAAACTAATCAGCAATTTGCAGTCTGTAAGTGATTTAACCCTAAATAATGTTCACATTCTCTTTAGAATGCTGAGGCTGACAATTCCTATGTGTTTATGTGTCTGAAGAGTCCATCAGGGTACTGCATATGAAAGGAAATCTGTTTTTATCACACAAGTATACCTAACATTGCTTGCAGTGCAATAGAAGTACTTCTAAATTCTAGCAGAGTAGGGCTGATGATTTGTTGTGTTTGGAGGACAGAAAGTGGAGCCACACTGACATTGGCCAGTTAGCTCAGTAAACTACAGCTACTCTCTGTGTATGTGTCTGTGTCGACCTTTTGCTGATTGTGAATTAAGTGTCGGTGAGTGGCCTTTGAAGGTTATACAGACTAACTCCCCAGCTCTGTTCACTACTGGACCAATAAACAGCAAGTACAGCTGGAATCTCTCTTTTCCCCCAACCTCCTGTACCCTTTCATCTTTATGAACATGGGATATCTTCACACCCACTCCCTGGGAGATGAAGGGATGCTGAAAGTGAAAAGAAAAACAATTAGTAGCGCTGATGGGCCTGTGTGAGGTAATGAAATTGCGTGTCTCATTGTAGCGTGTAATGGAGAGCAGTTTGAAGTTAATTGAGGGGAGATAGGACACTGGGCCACTGTCTGCCACAGTATTGTAGTTGGGCGCAGGGTTTATCAGTGAAAGAATCACTGAACCCAGAAAAAAAAAATTCCTTATCAAACCTCACAAATGGGAATTATCTTGCTTTAACAGACTAGATAGCGAGGTCATTTTTTATCGTAATTAAATTTATATTCTTTTCATCTGTTTCTGGGTCAGGTACATAGGCATTAAAGCTCCATTCGGACTAAATGTTTCAACCAAACCACCTCCAACTATGGTTACATCACTATTTTATAATTTCTTATATATTTCTTTCAGCACCTTAAATGTATAACGCATATTCAATTCAGTTTAACATTATAAACGTTCATCTGTGGTTGAAAATCAAAGATGTAGTTTTCATAATATGGTCTGGCTGGTAAAGCCTCAGAAACTTTGCAATTATAGCTCTGACACTCAGGTAGGTTTCAAAAGGAGATAGAGTGCCACCTTCTGGTAGATTGATTGAATGATGTGAACGTTTTGCTCCACTAGCTGGTAGTAAGTGTCTTCATAAATGTGGCTTGTAGAGAATGAGCAAAGCAATTAAAAAAACTGCCTAAGGATGGTTGAAATTGCTGAAATAAAGCATATGAGTGCTTGAACCAGCAATAACAAAACAACAATCTTGTTGCATAAAAATGAAATCCTTGTGGTTTTACATTATTTAAGACATTCAAATGTGCAGTCCGATAGGATACCCATGTTGGTGTTCAAAAAAAGTATTAAATTACTTATGCAAATTTGACCCTTCAATAGTTCCTTTTTGTGACTGGAGTTCTTCCTAAACTTTAATAATCTCATATTTGAGTCACAATTTTCTTGCCTAACAGAGTTGATACAAGCAGCACGTATCAAAAAGCCTAATGAAAGATGAAAGAAGAATGGAATAAATACTCTGGTTTGGGAGGATTTGGGAGGAGGGGAATGTTCCTCTCTCCTCCTCACACAGAGTGTTGACAAAAGACAATTAAACGCAGCTTGCCTACAGTATTGATCATGTCTCCGTGATAGGCAGAGCAGAACCACAGCACCTGTATTCATTAAACAACCTGTTTAGCAACCATGCAGCGGAAGGAGAAGTCAGGATCTGTTTGTGAAACGAAGCGCCACAGGCGAAGAAACACCTGCAAGATTGCAGAGAAACTTTTCAATGGAGTGTGACGGAAGAAAGGAACAGAGAGGAAGGGGAGGACAGCTCATGACCTTGTCTTTAGATAAAACAAAAGAAAGAGGAAAAGAAAGAAAGAAATTAACCAAAAACATAAACAATAACCAACAAATGTTAAATTGGGTGTGTTTATCGCAATAATTGAAATGAGATAGAGGTTATTTTTTGCTTTATTGCTTCATAAATACGCTCACTTTTGAGGCTTGAGGGTAAAATGTTTGACTTGTCCCTGTGAAATTAAGAAATGCATTGGCAAGTCAAATGATTCAATGAATATTAAACAGGCGTCGCATATTGAGGCTTAATTTGTTTTGATAGACTTGTTTAATTTCGAAAGAATGAACAGATTACTTTAACCTATACCTTACCCACCTTACATTCCACAAATGGGCCTTTCGCTGCTATCTTTCACCCTTTAATGATAACGCTACATTCTAAAACCTCATTGAAAGTAGGCCATTTTCCACCAGATAGACTATAAATGGCAGCTCCTGTAAAAATGTGCCCATAAATAGTCAGGGGATTTAAAATACATTGTTATAGACCCACTTAAGCAGATACGTATGTCCTCAACATTCATGTACTGATTTACTACTATAATTATTGAAAGCTTATTAATTATTCATTTAAGTCCATACATTACATTCTATAAACTTTCAAGTAGTAGAAAATAATTCACAGTTTAGAGATGTTAAAACGTCCAAAGTTACAATCAGATCAGATTTATCAGATTTATTGTCAAGTAGGTTTTCACATGCAAGGAATTTGCTTTGGTGCATAATGTAAATATATGCCATTCAGCCAGCAGGGAAAGGACCCAAACACAGTCAGAACCGGCAGACTGGTGCAGATTAATGAATTATTTGAAAGTAAATTAAACTTAAATCAATTGGCTTAATTAAACCTGAGAGTTCTGTGTCGCAATTCACTCTGAAAAGTTGGAATTCTGCAAGCTGCAGTGCAGAGTCCAGGACTGATCCACACAGTCATGTCCCCTTAAAACGAAGAAGATGAAGAGACGTCTGTGTTTCCCCACGAGTAATGGAAGTTCATCCAGTTAATTGCACAGTAAACGCATATTGCCAGTAGCGGCCACCCTGGCAAAGACGCACGAGCGCACCGGTCATCTGGCATTTCACTGCATGGACAAAGGTGGGGGCACCTTTGACCAGAATATACAGTAATTCCACGGATGGGGCGTGGAAAGTTGGAAATAAGTCTGCAGAAGTTGTATCCCTGATCTTCTCTGCTGAAAGAGCTCTGGGTACTGTTGCAGCACACTTATTTAACAAAATATCAAAATAAGAATAAACAATGCACACCAACACACAGAGGCAGCCATTATGATAGGATCTAAATGTTATTTATATTCCTTAGACTACAAAAACAGGTCATCAGCAGAAAAGCTCTAAGATTTCAGTTTGAATGAGAGTCCACTGTCTGGCCTGCTTTCCCATTGGTCTCCATCTTTGATGACTTTGACCCTACATTGAATCATTGGACATTGCCTTAAATGGCAAAAAGAAGCAGCGTGATCTTTGTTGTCCTCATTTAATTCCCACATCTAAAGTAAAGGAGCAAGTATATGAATGAGAGAATAAGTACTAAAGCTGTGACATGGGCGAGAGCAGTATCTGCCCTGCTTTACCCGCCGTTATCTATCAGCCATAACCTTGACCTGCTGCTACAGCTGAGGACATCTCCAGGGACTGCAGACTGCAAAGACATAAGTAAACTGGAAGGAAGGCAGAGAAGATTTTCATATGCCATTGAATGACCTATTCATACATGAAAGGGTTCATTGTGGATTGATTTTCATTTTTGCAGCAGAGGTGACCTATGGGTGCAAGTCTGCAACTCTGACAACAAGGTGCTTGAACTAGGACATGGGGGTGAAGGACAGTTTTGCAATGGACAGCTCATGAACTCTGCCATCTAAGGACCAGGTTATGTTTGTAAAGAACTGGATCATATTCAATTCAATTCAATTCAATTTTATTTATATAGCGCCATATCATAACAAAGTTATCTCAGGGCACTCAATCACATGGAGCCGGTCGAGACCAACTTCCATACACACAAAGACCCA
>JAVQJL010076254.1:0-10601 GCA_036024295.1 Nannoperca obscura
TAGTATCCCTGATGCCCTGTCAGCAAAGATGCGCAATGTTTATGTAACCCATGAAGCTCTTCATATCACTGCATGAGACAAACATGCAATGACCTCAACATATTTATTTGTTCCAGCAGTCCCACACTGTAATTTCATTGGTCACAGTAGCCTATAGGAACACATTTTCAGTGATTTGCAGTGATCTGCTGTTTTAACAGAAAGAATTAGTGAAAGGTGAAATTTGCAACATTGCAAACAAGAGAACCAGGCTTTACGTATGTTGCTAAAATTGCAAACAGAGATCAATAATCAATACTCTGTTTTGAGAAAATCTTAAGGTGTGCTGTGGCAAATTTGAGACATCGGCTTTGTGCTTCAGTTAACTGAGCGTAATCTCACGTTAACAATAAGACATTCACAGGCATTTCATACATATTTTCCTCTTTTCCCTAAACCATCACTCATGCAATCTAAACCACATAAATCTTTGAACACAAACTGCGCCCATAGATCAGCATGTGACAGTTGTAAAAGTATCATCACAAAGAAAGCTTTCTGTGTCTTTAAAGAAGGAATGCCATCTGACAGTCATATAGATGGATGGATCAACAGACATGTGTTAGGAAAACCGGATCATCTGGTATCATTCTGCTCCTCTTCCCTCTTTATATTTCTGTCAATCCAACTTATTATCTATTTACTCTGGTCCTTTTCTATGAAATATAATACAATAGTGACTCTATCATGCTATTCCTATCATGTCCCTTAACTCACCCTTGTTGACACCTTGTCTGTTTCTTCCTCAGCATGCATCCTTGCTTTCACCTTCCCACAGTTCAAATGAACTATCATGGTTGCCCTCATTGAGGTGATTGTTTGGCCCTTTCATCTCTTTCAAACTGATTTTTTTTTGTTGTTGCATTGCACTTGGCATCTAGAGCAAACCACATTTTCATTGTTTGTACATAGCCATCAAAGACCAACATTTACATTGCTCGTCTTTATACATGGCCCCTTTTGTTAAAGGAGTATTTTATGTTGGAGTTATTGTACTGCTTTGGTTTTTGGTAGGGGGATCATGTTTCCCTCCATTGCTTGCTTTCCTTCACTTCCTGCACTCTTCCATTGCCTCTCTGTCTTTACTTAGCTGCTAGCACCTGTGAATTTTCTTACATCCTCTCTTCATTCAATCCATCAAATGTCTGTTCTCTCTGTGCCCCTGAACCGCTCCGTCTCTGTGTATATTGTGGTGACATTTGTTTGCTACCCAGGTTGCTGGCTGCCTGCAGTTCTGCTCTGTGATCTGACTGCTGCCTTGCCCAGAATGGGGCCATTCATTAGGGCAAAGGAGCAGGGATAGGACATGTACGAACACACACACACACACACACACACACACACACACACGTCTCTTCGCTTGCCACTCACCCTGTGAGCACCACCACAAAGTCCATGACGTTCCATCCATTCCTCAGGTAGGAGTTCTTGTGGAAGGCAAAACCAAGTGCCAGGATCTTTATTCCAGACTCAAAACAGAAGATCCCTATGAAGTACGGCTCTGTGTCATCCTGAGGAGAGAGAGAGAGAGAGAGAGAGAGGGGAAAGGAAAGAAAAGGAAGCAAGGGGGAAAAGAAGAGAGAAAGGAAGAGGAGGGAGGGTTAAGAGGAATGGAAAAAGACATAGAGAAAAAGGGAGACAGCTATCAGTAGCCAGACACGTTTGTGTTAAGAAGATGTTCATAAATGTGTGTCTACATTTTGTGGGGTCTAACTTTAATCTGACTGTGGAAAGATGGGAGAGAATTTGAGTGCATCTACTTTGTTAGCCAACTTCATAACTGCATATGCAGGTTTACATTTGATACAAACATATTCCCATGTGAATCTGTGTTCATAAATATTGTGTGTACATACTGTTGTGTGTACTACGACACATTGGAAACATACTATAGGAATACTATGGTATTTTTCCACTGTGTCTTAGTACACACAACCGCCTCTTTTTGTAGAGTAGCTTCATGTGTCTCCACTGAAGTAAAATCAATAAGGAGTAAAAACTGTCACCGGGATTTAATCATGTTTACATACGGCTCACATACTGCATCATGTCTGTTGAACTTACCAGGCGCTCAGACAGCGGTGTCTTGTCCCCATCAGGCAAATGTTGCTCCAGAGCCAGGACAATGCAGTTGGCAATGATGGTAGCTAGGATCATCCACTCAAATGGAGTGAAGAGGGCCAGTCAAGGAAGAAACACGTCTTGAGACACAAACAATTTTTATCCCAAAAAACCTGGAGCCTAATAATGGCTTAAATCTAGTAGAAGTAAATGAGAAGCACACTGATATCAAATAAAAACAACCTCCACAATGAGGATTAAAGAACACACTTTTTTTTTTTAAGCATTTAGAAAAAAATTGTTCTATTTCCTTGAAAATTTCTAGTGGGTGATAGGACAGGCCAGGCTCAAAAACTCATCAATTTCCTAACAATTAAGAAAACATTCCTCTCGTGTCAAAGGTCAAATGTATGCAGTTTGAATGCAATGTAAGCAAATCAGACAGACGGCAGGCCTTTAGCTGAAATGGACCGAAGTCTGCCATTCCTACCTGTATACACACACGCACACACACACACACACACACACACACACACACACACACACACACACACATCATTATGAGTCAGATAAATATGTTCTGGGTAAACACCACCCACACAGACACACAAAACAAACACACACACACACACACACACACACACACACACACACACACAGATACAGGCTATCTTAAAGTGTTAGTGTGTTATAGCATGCCTGGACAATGAGTGAGATTTATTGTGACATCACCATTTGGCTCTATGTACATAACGTTTAAAGGCTAGTTCAGTGAGGGAGAGAGAGAGAGAGAGAGAGAGAGAGACAGATGAAAAGAAAGAGAGCGCATCTCAATGTATATCTAATTGTATTTGTCACTCTCTCTCTCTCTCTCTCTCTCTCTCTCTCACACACACACTCTGGTGGTGTCTTCTTAAATCAATCCCGCGTCTCGTTAAGGTCACGAGATGAATAGTTACATTTAAAAGAGAAGAGAGCGAGAGGAGAGAGAGAGTGACTGAGAGAAAGGATGCGACTGCAAATGTGTGAAGGAGATGAATGAGTGATCAAGAGAAACGGAGAGGTTGGAAGCCAGAGCGAGGAAAAAAGGCAAGGATGGAAAGACGAGAAGAGGAGTTCGACTTTCATAATTAATATAAGAATTATGTGTACATATCATGGATGGGGGGGGGGTTGTAATTTGTATGTCCCAGCCGCTCAAAACAAATCCGCTTTTTTCCAATTCTATTTTCTCTCCTCTGCTTCACCTTTTTCCTACTTGCTTGCTTCCTTTGGGAGCAGCCATTCCCAAGGCGGTTGGGAGGAGGGGAAAAATTGAATGGTGAAGAGACAGAAAAGAAAGGGAGCCTATTTATGGAAACATATATCATATGCGTGCATGTGTGAAACGTGTCTGTTACATGTTCAAGCCTGTATGTAACCACAGTGCGCATGTGCATGCTTGTTTCCTCCCGTCATGATCAAGGGGAACGGAAAAGCTGCTCTAGCCTGGTCCAAGCCCACATCGTGTGTGAGTGTGTGTGTGTGTGTGTGTGTGAGTGTGTGTGTGCGTGTGTGTGTTTGTGATCATGCGCATCTGTTTGACTTCCCTTACCAGGCACACATTACTACAACGCCCAGGGCACCACTCAATTAGCCTCCCTGCCCCCCAGCAACGTGTGTGTATAAATGTGAGTGCATATACACGTCTATATGTATATGCATGCGTGTATGTGTTTGGCCGTGAGACACCAGGGTGTAGCTGACTGAAAAAGGGAAAGAGAGAGAAGGAGGAGAGATAGAGAAGGAGAGAGACTGAAATAGAAACACAGGGACAAAGGGACGAATGCGTGCGTATGTGTGCGTTGTGTATTAGTAATGCTCCTCATGCGGAATGACTGTGTGTGTTTATGATGATCACTTGGCACATTTTGTCCCCGCATTATGTTTCAAGGTGCCACATGCTTTGCTCCATCTTTATAGTGTGTGTGTGTGTGTGTCAGTCAATATGGGTGTGAGAAATATTTACAGAGGCACAAGTCTTCTTAAAGATGCCCCCTGCACATACATACGCATAAATGTAAATTCAGAAAATGAATAAAAGACTCACACTCTGCCATAAACCTTTCAATAATGAATCTCCTCTTCCTCCTTCCTCAATGGCTATATATAGCAACATGACAGAGTTAAAAGCAAGGGAAGAATCGGGGTGATGGAGAGAAAAAGGAAGAGGGAGAGAGATGAGAATATGTTGCTCTCTCACCGTTCTCCCACCCTTTATCTTTCTAATGCTTCCTTTGCCCTCAGTCTCTCTCTCTCTCTCTCTCTCTCTCTCTCTCTCTCTCTTGCCTCCCCTGTGTTTCTCGCTCTGCCCGCGGTTCTGCATATGCTTGCTTTTTATTATCTGTCTAGGTGTGTGTCTGTGTGTGTATACGTTGTAATGGGGACAGTAGTAGGTCGTAGACAGAGATGTCTCGCCAAGAAAAGAGGAGTGAGGCCCTCAAAGTACACCACTGGAGCCAAATGAAGCACGGACACACACATACACACACACTTCTACTGGCCTTTTTTTAACCTTGTCCATCACTGCTCCATATAGTCTTCATGTTCGCTCTCTGCTACCTTCTCTCCTCAGTAAAAGCCCCTTCCTGTTTCTCACTGACATATTCCTCTCTGTTAAGCCTCCTCTCTCTGTCTCTTTCTCTCATGCAGCACCTCTCTGCTTCTATATCACGATCCCCTCTTTCATTCTCTCTCTCTTCTCTTTCTCATTTTTTCCCCATCTTTCATTCTCTTGCTATTTTACCGATTGTCTCTCTGACTCTCCCACCTTCTCTCCATCCCATCTCTCTTCAGTCCACTTTTCTCTCACTGAGTCCGCCCATCAATCATCCCTATCTCTATCATGCCATCTCCATTCAATATCGAAAGAGATGCCGCATCAGCACACGCACGAGGACACTGACAGCAAGTGACAGAGTACGACAGTATGAAAGCAAAAGGATGGATAGGAGGGGAATATATGGAAGGGCTAAATGAAAGAGAGAAAGAAAGAAAGAAAGAAAAAAAGTGTCCTGTGGGCACAGATATGACTGAAAAGAGTGAGTGGTGAGGAATAAAAGAGAGAGAAGGGGGGAAAATGTAGCAGAGGGAGGGAAACAACGACGAGAGAGGGCAGAGACAAAGAGCATAGGAGTAATGAATGAGGGATAAAGCAAAAGAATGATGGAGGGGTGTGAGAGAGAGTATTGCGGTATTTTCTTCTCCTGAGCAATGTGTATGCTCTGTCGAAAGTAGGTTAGTGGCAGAACACACACACACACACACATATATATATATATATATATATATATATATATAAAGGGAGGGGGAGTGAAAGGAAGAGAGCGGGTGGGAGATCATACTGTCACATACAGTGTGTGTGTGTGTGTGTGCCACTGACACAAGGCACACTGTATAAGATCACTGCAGTCCGCACAAGCTTCCATATACTGACACACTTCACACATTTCCACACCACCACATAAGCATATTTTTTTTCTATCTCACACACGTGTCGCAATTAGTCATCCTTAAATCCGATGCAGGATATCATCATCGTGGCATGTACACACGTGTATGAAAGCACACACTTGCACATCAATATACAGACGCATAAACACATATTCGCAACAAAACACTCTGGTCAAAAATGCCCTTCCCTCAATAGCCTTCGCCCCATCCGTGTACACATTTTCATACATGTACTGTACACACATAGAACCACACTAGACATCACAACGCTACACTTGTCTGCCATTGGAGTCCAGACCAGCTGCTACCCTTTGGGGAGGTGCCAGCCTCCCTATTAATAAAACGATCTACTCAGTTTATTTCTGATAAACCACACTTATTTGTTTACTAAATTCATTTGAAAGGTTTGAAGAAAGAAAATTTACATTTACATATACTTTTCTTTATGTACTTTGCATGTGAACGTTATTCTGTTGTTTTCAAGAGGCGGACAAAAAGACAAAAGAAAATAGGTAGAAGTTGGACTGATTACTTTGCAGCCTTCCCTTTTCTCTGTCAGTTTCTTAATATGCCTCCCTCCTTGCCCCTCCCTTCCTCTTTCTCTCCCTCTGTCCTGTTACAATATGCAGCAGAGCACTGGCAGAACAGCTCAAATGATTACTTCATTTTCTTGTCACTTTTCCCTCAGAAGCACTGATTTGATAAAAATGAATGGGATTAAGCGCTGTGGTTGAAACCCATCTAATTATTTTGATAATCAGCAGCCATAAAAGATAAGGGACATGGTTGAAGCGCTATATTTTATTCCTGCCTCATTCATCTTAAATAGAATCTTATGAATCACAGTTTAAATGCTCCCTTCATATTTAAAATATTTCCTTGCACGTTCACATTTAGCAACATTTTAATTTGTAAAAAATGAGAGGATATAACTTATTTCAAAGTCTTTAAATTACAAAGTGATTAAATTAGTTAGCCAAGAGGAAAACATTGACAATTCAAAATAATTCAAAAGAGTTTACGTTGAAAGTAACAATTACTGAATAAAATTACATATATGTAATGAATTTATTCTCATAAGGATATGCAGTAATTCACTTAGCTTGTGTCTCCCTACAGTACACTCATTTAGCAGTGCAGGCCTTCACAGCAAGAAAATGGTCACATGGGATAATATTCCTCCAGAACAAAAAACTAGGATTTTGCTTTTGCATTCCACACTGTGATCAAAACGCAGTCTGACATGAAACCCAAACCAAACACATGTCCATGCCCCAGCAGGAATACAGAAAAATGGAATGATTCTACATTCATCCCACTTTGGCACCATGTTTGACCGCATTGCCAAAACAAATGGGAGTGCTTGAAGGCCAGTTTAGCCCTGCTTGGCTTCTCTCAGTCTGATTTAGCATCTACCAGTGTGTATAGCTCTTACAGTCGCCCACTTCTTCTGCCTGTTTATTTTCCATACGGCATATGTTGCGTCTCTATCTCACCCCTGCCACTGCCTCTCCCTCACCACCCACATAGAGCCGAGTTGTCACTTTGTACAAGATGCTGACGGTGGTGTGTGCGCGTGCGTGTGTGTGTGTGTGTACCGTGGGCTGAGTGTAGAGTAGCAGTGTAGCATAGCATGTGACATTTTTTGTGCATTAGCTATATGTTCGGGAAGGCGGTGCAGGTATGTCGGCATGAACAAGTGTTTGTATAGCCCACAGTGTATGCTGATTTAAATGTGTGCACTTGCCTGCTTTTCACTGCCAATGTGTACACCTAAATGTGTGTGTGTGTGTGTGTGTGTGTGCATTTGGGAATGTGTGCCAGCACACCCTGCAGGTGGAGTGCAGGTTTCCAGCAGGGTTTGTCTAGTAACAGCCGCAGCACATGACTAAAGAACACAGGCATGAAAAAAAAAATCAATCCACCACAGACTCTCTTCATCTCTCTCTATTTCTCTCTCTCTCTCTCTCTCTCTCTCTCTCTCCACGTATCCAAATCCCCGAAATAGCTCTGCTCCACGTCACAGCCCCCACCCTTCCACCCCACACACACATTTTCAAAGACACACACCTAACACAAACATACACACACGTCCAAACCAGCCTGCAACTGAAACTGAATTATTCAACAGAGCCAGAATGCACAGTTAAGAGAAAGGGGAATGAGAAAAATGCTGAGGGAAAGGAGAGACAGAGAGAAAGAAAGAAGAAGAAGAAGAAGAGAAGAATATGATCTTCTATTCAATGTGCATAAAGTAAACATGGATGAACAGACACGGACTAGATCTGTTGCCAACAGGTCAAGAAGTAAATCCAGGATTTTTATGTACAGATCTATTTTACTCTTTCCTACATAGATGTTCTAATAGGTCTTAAATATTATGTGACCATTAAGGCCAACAAAATTCATTCCTGGCACCATACCAATTCCCTGCCAGGTTTTCTGTATTATACATAATTCTAGGCGATAGGATAAGACTGTGATGCCAGTGTCAAGAAGGACTTAAAATTCTAAACGTTACACAGCATGATTCTTGAGATTTTTAAGAGTGAATCCACACTAAACTTTTACACAGATCTTTGTGGGGTTGAACGTGACTACATCCGATGTATGATGCCAGAGCGGCAATTTCAAAATATAGGAAACGGCAGTGGCTTGTCCAAAATTATGTAAACAATGCGCCAAGACTGCACTAAATTAACTAAATGTAGTGCAAAACATCTGCACACACAAGATTTGGGCAGTGGTGGCTATTGATAGCACTTTTTCTATTGTGATGTAGGCCCTACTTGCTACAGAGCAGCATGTTTCCATATTGATTTTGCTTCCATTTCTCAATTGCCATATATGTTACAAGGGCACCCATCAGCAGTGTATCAAAAAACAGCTAGCACAACGCATTTATCAGATTTTAGAGGATCAATTTACAATCTGAGAACAGTGTAGCTCGTCATTTTCAGTTGCTGTTGGTGAACTGTTCCTTGTCAGCACCGCATTGCACTCCCAGTTGCTTTACATTTACATTCATTCATATACATTTGGCAACATGTTAGCCATAAAACGTGATAGGCCAATGGAATGACAGTGCTCTGTGGCTGAAAGATTGTCTTAGAAACGTCCTACTTGCCATTGGTCAAAAATCACAAAATGCATCCTCATATACATACATGCCTTCTAATAATTTATTTCTAATTCATTTATGGATTAAAATCCTGATACATAAAAACATCCGCTTTTTTATGAAATGACAGTGGTCTACAAAGTAAATTAATTAGGTTTCTTCTATTTGTATTATAAAGTTTTGTCAGTGTTTTGATTAAATGTCATATTATACATGCATTTAAATGCTGTTTGCAGAGAGCTTGTATTATTTTGTAAAGTCATATTGTACCAAAACTATTTTGTATTGTGACACAAATGGTCTAAATTGTAAATGCATGCTTCTACCGAGTTCATCTATGAAGCTCTTTCAATTGTGTAACACAGGACACGTGTTATTATTTTCTGTGCAGTGTGAATAAAACATCAATTCAACTTGTAAACAGGAAGAAAGAGCGAGACAGGCAGAGACAGAGAGAAACAGAAAGAGAGAGAGGCAATGTAGATTCCTCACTACCCTGAATGACCTCGGTGTTCCTCCACCTCTATATAAGAACGCTGTGGGAGGACAGACAGATTTATTTCAGTAACACACACACATACACAAACAAGCACACAAAAATATACACACACAGAGACACGGAAAAAGTAAAACAATGCTCTGCCAATGATCAATATCATACAGAGAAGACACAAACATAAACATAAAGTGGGTATTTGTAGTCTTTTGTTAAAAAAAAAAAGTTATACTTTTTAAATGACCAGATTCTCTATATTCTAAAAATAATGACTGATTAATCTGGTCACTTTTTCCAAAGACAACACTACAAACTACAAGAAGACACACAGCAAATAATGAGAAAAATAAAATGTATTTTGTCCAAGTGTGAAAACAAATGAAGAAAAACAATCCAAATAGATTAGGCTTTCTTATAAACTCAATTTCGAGTTCTGTAGGGTGTAGCTACTTGTGCATGTGTGTGTGTATGCTCATGCAAACCCCAGCGCCGAGTCTGCCCGTAGGGACTCAGGATACAGATCAATTCACACATTTATTACCAGACAGTCAAAAGGTATGAGGTAGGCAGATTGAGCCCAAGGGGTAGACACACGCACACAAACGCACACAGAACAGGAATCGCTGCACACATGCAGACAGACACAAACACATGCACTTCTTATTGCCAACCATTATGAGCAAAGTTCAGCAAACTAAACAAGACTCGCAACTGTCAGGACGTTCTGCACAATATCCCCAAAGCTTCAAAAAAATGCTTTAAATTAGCATCACAAAAGGCGGAAGCGGGCAATTAGTGGGAGGACATGACACAGCGGAGGAGAGAAAGCTGGCAGGAAGGAGAGAGGAAAAGAAAGAGTGATGGATCGGATTTGAGTGAATGAGAAAAAGTACAGGTAGTGGAACGTGAGAGGAGATGACAAAACTTCACTTCCTATCAGTCAAAGAGAGAGAGAAGAAGAAGAAGAAGAAGAAAGGGGGAGGAGGAGAAAAAAAATTTATGTGTTTGCATTTAGGGTCTGTGGGTGGGTAGGTGGTATTAGCCCAAACTCGTCCTCACCTCAAAACCACCAAAACCTAGTCACCACACTGTGGGGTTTTTGATCAATTAGGGTTATGAGGGTTAGGCGTGTAACTGTTATGATAGGGTAAGTCAATGCAATGGCTTTCTAAGTGACAAAAACAAGTGTGTGTGTGTGTGTGTGTGTGTGTGTGTGTGTGTGTGTGTGTGTGTCTGTGTGTGTGTGTGTGTGTGTGTGTGTGTGTCTATGTGAATGTGTGTGTGCGTGTGTCTGTGTGTGTGTGTGTGTGTCTGTGTCTGTGTGTGTCTATGTGCATGTGTGTGTGCATGTGTGTGTGTGTGTGTGTGTGTCTGTGTGTGTGTGTGTGTGTG
>JAVQJL010076280.1:0-14065 GCA_036024295.1 Nannoperca obscura
CCCCACCACCCCCCCCCCCACCCCCCCCCCCCCCCCCACCCCCCCCCCCCCCCCACCACCCCCCACCCCCCACCCCACCCCCCCCCCCCCCCCCCCCCCCCCCCCCCCCCCACCCCCCCCCCCCCCCCACCACCCCCCACCCCCCACCCCACCCCCCCCCCCCCCCCCCCCCCCCCCCCCCCCCCACACTGGAACGAAATGCAACATCATGCAGATCAAATGCTGCAGATCAAATGAAACATGGGCGAGAGCTCAGTCCTGATAGAGCGCTGTCGGGTTCACCTGGAGGTCACCGCAGCCAGAGATGAAGTGATAGCCGACGTAATAACTTTAAAAAAGAATCCGTCCTCTTACAGCTGCAGCGCATGGATCTAATGCTTAAACTAGACTTCCTGGAAACAACACCACCAAACACAAGTCAGGTCTCAGATCAGAACAGAGGTGTAACGGCTGTAAATCCACGCTGTGAAGAAGCAAACCTGCAAGCCAACGGTGAGTGTTTAATACTCAAAAGACAGATTTTCAGGGAATCTTAATGGTTTGTCTTTAAATACGTTCTTGCAGAAACATTTGTATTAAGATGATAATATTTTCCAGATGAGTTTGGACAGCCGTGATAGGAAGATGGGATCATGTGGTCCTCACAAACAAGGAGAAGGGTACAAGCAGACGGAAGCTCCCAGAGGACGGCCCTGAGGTTGCTGCTAAATTATAAACTAATAAACCCGTGCAGAATTGGTGCAACAACCAAAATATGAACAAAACACACGCATATTGACATTAGCAGAACAAACTAAAGCTTCTGCTGGCTGCTCCAGCGCAGTTTATTATGCGCTGCGTGCTGCAGAGAGATAACCGAACGATGAGAGATTTCAAATGAGCCTCAAGAAAAAAAGAGGACGTGAGAGTAGTAATAAAATGGTAGTGAGAGAGGAGGATGAGGATGAGGACGGGGATGGGGTGGGTGGAGCAGAGGAGAGTTAAGGGGAAAAATAGAGTGAAAATGGAAAGAGCCAGAGAGCTGCTGGATTTAGAAACAGCATTTACAGTGACGGAGGGTGAAAGGGGGGAAAGAAAAGGCAGGCAGGCAGTCTCTCTGTGGGGAGATGGGCACGATAATACAGAGGGAACAGTGCAAGCACAGCACGTCCACATGCACGCTTACTGTACAGTCATCCATTATACAGTACATGCGTGCTACACGCATATTTTTACATAGTTTCTGTGTCTGATCTGCTTCCCGCTGCAGCCTCTTTAGCGCTCGGCTGTGTTTAAACATGCTCCACGTTACAGTACAGGTGTAGGGCAGTGGTGCATGTTAAGAGAGTGTTGGCTCTGCATTTCTGCACGTTAGATCTGAAGTGAAACAGTGACTGTTGTGGCTGTGTTAAAGTGCCGGCTTTCAGCTTTAATTTGAGGCTGTTTGCATGTGTAATGGGCGTAAACATCTGCTCTGTTTTATACACAGTCGACCTTCTTTTAGCAGCAGGGGGATGATACTTAACAAACTGACAAAGCAAACAGTCACATGACCCTCCACCCAACGGATCACGTGTTTCACCTGAAACAAGCAACACGTTCAGGGTCGATCCCCCGTTGCACAACAAAGGTAAGTAGAGCAGGTCCAAGTGGAAAAAGAGGTGGATGTGTTGTTGACTGGCCAGACTGCTTGTGTTTCTTGCACCTACACGACTTCTTTTTAGAGACTGTTGCTGCATTTGTTGATCTCAATCCAGATCTTACAGCTGGACAACCGCGACATCTCGTCTGATCTCGGACGTTAAGAAGGACTCAACCGTGGCTAGTACTTGGATGGAAGAGTACAGTCTTATTACTGATCGGAATAATGGTATAAATTACTCAAATGTACCCCTGTTGTGATGAACCAGAATGTCCCTTTAACCATTATTTAAGATTATCCCACTTGACAATTACATTCGGCCCCTTAAAACGGAGGGACTATATATGAAAAGAGACACTGATCTGATCAATCAGTCAATCAAAATCTATATTTATATAGCACCTTTTAAACTAATCAAACGCAATTTAAAGTGCTTTACAAGTAAATTTAAATGGATTTGGAAACATAAGAGACACAACACAGAGAAATACAATAAAAATCCTGAAATACTACACAAAATAGTGTAGTATTTTGTGTATTTTTCTCGTTTGTATGCTTTTAAAATTGGGGGTTGTGTTTAAAAAGACCTACGAGTCCAGAGTTGAGTTTACTTCGAAGCCACTTTTTCATTTTGAATCCAATGTTCTGAACAACAGAACAATGTGTTGCTGCCAAACTCCTGATCGACTGCACTGTTTCTGCCCTGCAGGGCGGCCGCTGCACCTGCACCAGGAGAGACGGGCTGCAGCTACACTCAGTGTCCGGGTGGCAGCGTCTATTATCTGCAGTTATACTGTGAGTGTCACTCTGTTCCTCCACACCCCACACAAACAACAAACACCTTTTCTTTACTTGCTGCACTTCAAAGTGCATGCATACAATCTGTTCTCTCATGCAAACGGCAAAGACACACACACACACACACACACACACACACTTCTGCTGATTGACCTGAGATTTAAATGCATTCATGTCATGATGAAGTTTCCAACATTACTGAGAAAATCTGAATTTTCTGAAAGCTCTGATATGCCAGACTTAGTTCTTAATAATGCAGATTAAGGATTAAGTGCCATGATTATATTTAAATATTACTGCGTGACTAGAAATACACTATTAATGTAACAAATAAATAAAGATTGGATTTTATTCTTTGGAATGACCCAGTTTTTCTCTGGTAGTCAATAATATTAATCCCAGCATCGCTCTGTGAGTCCAGCCAGTGCTGCAGTGCAGCCGTGATATTAGATGTATACATGTGACTTAAAGAGCCACCAAACACAACGTTATTAGTGCTTCTGTTGCCTTTTCATGCGTCACAGATGCAGTTCGACTCTCAGGAGTCTCTGTGCCGACGGCTCAGAGGCGTCCATTTTGTTTGTTTGTTTGTTTGTGGAAGCAGTTCAGCAGAGATTTCTCAGAAACCCCCGCCGAGAGGGACAAAACCCGCTTAAAGTCTGCACTCCGCTTCACGCATAATGTCTGACTAATCTCCGACCGGCCTGAAAGAGAGGCCTACAGAAAGTGGGGGAGAGGGGACAGGGGGGGGACAGGGGGGAAAACGCTCATCGTCAGCCGGTTTGGTGTCATTAGGAACATGTGGGCTGTTCTGCAGAGCTGCAGAGGGGACATTTTAGATGCATTTGCACCACAATCCAAAAGACTTAAAGCACATGATGTGAAATTGTTAAATTAGCTTTAAAATACTGTATAATGTTGATGTCATCCACATAGAATTGAGTCCACGTACGTACAGAAGAGTCACCACTGTAGGCTGCGTTTACTTTTAGAACATTTCTGTGAATTAAAAGATAGTTTTTTTGGTTTGGTTCTGGTTTATTGACAACTTTTTAATATATGATATAAGATATCAGACTTTGTCAGTGATGGAATGGACTTCTGTTATTGTCCCTGATTTATTTATGTCATTTTATTGCTAAAAGCTCATCGTCGCCTCTCAGACAGTAACAGTTCAATCAAATAAACACAATAAAGCACGAAGCAAGAATGAGGAAAGCCGAATTTAAAAAACAAGTAAGCAGACGAGGATGTGAAAGCATTTACTTACTGAGCACGTAGAGGGAGAGAGCGAGGCCCGCCAAGCAGAAACCCTCAAAGAAGCGCAAGGTGCTGAACATGGTGACGTTTACAGAGAAGGCAACACTCAGACCAAACACCAGCATGAAAAGCACCGAGAGAATCAACACCGGGTGTCGACCAAACCTTAGAAACAGAGAGAAGCAGAAGGAGAAAGACGAAGCAGAGTGTTTACAACAAAAGGAGAAATGAAGCTGTGGATGTGCAGCCAGGTGAAAGAGACCAGCCATTGTGGACTTCCTGGTTATAGGGGGGGGGGGGGGTCGGTAGGTCAGTGGGTCGGATCAGAGCTGAGGCCCCTCCTGGCCTGCACATTTGTTTAAATTGTCTCCATGGTTACTGATCCCAAACACAATGCGGGGACTTTTGTTTCCCACGAGGCAGTTGAGGTGGTTCACAGACCCCAGGCGTGACTTTTCACCCACTTCTAAACACAACCAAGCAGAGAGATGGGATTTTATTTCACTGTCCATGTTTTCAGATATCTGTCTCTGGTGTTGGCAGCATTTAAGGTCATTTAAATCATTTAATAGCAACACGTCTGTCTGAAAACAATCTCCTGGAAAGTCCTGGAGGACTCGTCCCTGTTGACAGTAGCGTCTGTGGATTAGCCGGGATGGTCGGGACAATGGTGCTCACGCAAGAACGACCCGTACGAACAGATTTGTTGTGAAGTGGCGCGTCATGTACGTCTGTGGCATTCAGCAACTTTTTCTGTTTTGCACGAACGAAATGTCCAAACGCTCCACAACACACTTGTTTAACGTAAATATCACAATGACTTGATCTGAGGGAATTTGGTGATTAAATATGATATTAAAATAAAATAAAATATATAAGTAAGCCATGATTTTATGATTGTTATACTGACATATTTCACACAGCAACTTGTACAGTTCAGTAAGTTGTTCTCTGTCTTAGACTTTATTGTCATTCGTGCAACATGTTTATACAGAATGAAATTTCATTGCACAGTATTGAGATATATTTAAAATATGCAAGTGAGATAAATATATATATATATATATGTATATACAGTAATTGAAGCAGTGTGTTTAACTATATAACAGTAGTGCAGAACCAAGGTAGTCAGATTTAAACCCGTCACAGAGCGGCTCTGCGCTGATGACACGTCACCGACAGCCGCGCTATTCATTTTTTCTAATTGTTGCGCGTCATCTGCTTTCTGCTGATTTCTGACAGCAGGACTTGAAGCTCTGCTCTTCTTTTGTTACTTTTTTTGGGGGCATTGTATTGTGAGTAAAACTTGCCCACGCGGCAGCCTTTATACGGGGGTTTTATGGACGTTCTTGCATGAGTACCATTATTTCTGGAAAGGGTTGTTGCTGTTGAATCTTTAGACACACTAGCAGAGTGGCTCTAGGGATGGAAATGTCTAAAAATATGTCAACATATATCAGGCGGATAGGCATGAAATCTGGTCCAGATGTTCATGGTCCCCAGAGGAAAACTCCTGAGGACTTTGTTAATCATCATACAAGTCACACACACACACACACACACACACACACACACACATTAAACATAAATAAAAGTAAAAGAGCAGTAGCAGGCCACCAGCAGGTCAAGGTTTTTACTTATCCAGTTAAAAATATCCACATCCACTGGATGGATTGACTAAAGTGTCTCAACAACTTTTGGGTGTATTTCCATGATTTTGGTGCAGACAATCATGTTGAATTGAAATAACTTTGATGATTCCTTCACTTTGAATCATCATCAATTCATTTCGTCCAATTCTTGCACAAATACCTGCAAAACTAAGATTACATACTAAGATGGTGAACGTGGTAAACATTAAACTTTACATTATATCACAACATTAAAGCCTGTTCATAAGTATGTTGGCATGCTGACGTTAGCATTTAGCTCTACGCATCACTGTGCCAAAGTGCAGCCTGGTTGTAAACTCTACGGGCATCGTACGATTGTTTGGTACGATTCACAATACACAATACTAGTGTTCAGCCCAATCAAACAAACTGGACTTTGGGGTCAAGTGTGCTCAAATCCGGGACCTGATGTAAAAGTCTTGTTTAAATATAATATTTTCAAGGTTTTAATCACAGAAACAAAATGTCAGGCACCTCCGTTGTTTTGGGGTGAAGGCAGAAATCTTAGAAACCTTTACAAATAAAACCCAAACTATCTGCATGGTTAGAGACCTGTAGATTTAAGTGACAACAGGGATGTTTTAGGGTTAACAGAAGCTGTATAGAGGCACAAAACAGGCAGCTTACCAATCAGCCATGACACCCATCACTAGGTAGCCAAATATGGAGCCCACCAGCAAAGAGAACTTGGCAATGTGCACCTTCCAGGCCGAGTCACAGACCAGGTTCCACTAAAACAAGAGACAAAGGCAGAGAGAGGAGCGTTAGTGGCCTTTAAGAGAAAACCCCAAACACAATGAGGTTAGTGTTGAATTAAACATCAGCAGCTGCACAGGAACAAAGACACGTGGGCTTCTCTCATCACACATCTGTCAAACTCTGCGACTCTCTGACTCACTGTTGTGACGAGCGTGCAAACAAACATGCTACCAACGATTCTGAAATACTCAGATGTGCTTCCTGAAGAGGGAAAACACAAAGCAGCGTGCGTGTGAATGTGGGCGCGTGTCTCTGATAACAGGAATCAAATCAATAGCTTTCCACTCGCTCCTGTGAAGCCCATGGGTCAGCGCACACGCCGCTGCAGCTCTCAGCATCTGAAGCTCAGCCAAGGACACATGTGGAAGCACGATGTGTACTCTATATTTGTGCACAACCCTGAAAGTATCTGCAAGAGCCCATTCAGCGATGTGTGAAAGCAGTGTTGGTGTTTAACAGTGATGTGCAGAACCTCCGACTGTGCACAGGAAGCACAGAGGCGAGAGTGGAAGGAGAGGATTATTGGTTGTGAAATCGCCGGTGGTGATGTGGATAACTCAGTCAGTATGGCTTTATTATGTATGGGCTATTAGCACAGACGCTATCTGAGGAAACAGATATCATTCATGCACACATGCCAGAGCTGGGTGATAACTCGTGGGTGCGAGGGGCTGCCAGGGTTCTTTGATTGGCTCTTAGACACATTAGTTTAAGAATAATGCGGTATACAAGCACAAAACTGAACAAATGAAGGTTTTAGACTGGATCCTGACACAGGGACCCTCATCAAAAAAAGCTGTGGAGTTTGTTATCAGGCACATGAAGGCCTGTGTGGGATATTAAACCACTTAACACACAGTGAACCAGGGCCCCTGGCGTTGTGGGCAGGGATGCACTGATCCATACTGTCAGTCAGACTTAACGATCCACCTTCAACACAGTTCCTTCTTCAGGCTTCCACTATTAGTTACATCCACTAAGTCACGGCAGAGGACACCGTTGGGCCACAGCGGGGCCACTACAGTTCGCACCTCCTGTCACTGTGCACGGGTTTTAAAGCAGCCAGTGTTTTGTGAGGTGTGATGTGTCAGTGTTTATCCAGCTGAACATGCATTTCACTGTTTTATAAGTCATCTGGTATCAAGTTGCCACATTGTGATGTGATAAAATGTCGATAATGTGATTTTGACATGAACCATATTTCCGAGCCCAACACACACACACACACACACACAAACTTGTCAGTCAGCTGCGTTTCCCTAAACTGAGGCTGGTGATGATGATGAAGATGATGATGGTGGGAACACTGTGGGTCTACCCGGTGCTCACTCGTTACCTTGGTAACCACATTCTGGCTCAGTCCCGTGTGCAGCTCCAGCCTCCACTCCTTGCAGGCGCACAGCATGGCGCTGCCGTCGCCGCGTCCCTCCCCGCTGCCGTTGCCGTTGAGCAGCAGCGCGGGCACGCCGCTGGGGACGGTGACCGGCGGGGTCGCCGCGGTCCAGTTACTGTGGTTGGCGTGGGGTTGCACGCACGTGCCATTAGGTTGCGCCAGGAGGAAATAATCCGAGAACTGGCTAAAGCCGATGAACAATGCCGGTATCCAGGTCAGGACCACGAGCTGCTTCTGGTGTTTCCCAAAGCCCCCCAGAGACGGCAGGACCGAGCCGTCGATGTGCGGTAGCAGCCGGGGCACTGGGTGCTCCAGCGGGGTGAAGCCGTTCTCGGGCGGGTGGTCCTGCGCCTCCGGTCGGCCGGCTGCCATCACGGCGCGGCCAAAAAGAGAGCAGCTGGGCGCAACAGCGGGTGAAGCAAAGCCCCCGCTCAGTCTGCGTTAAGCTCTTTGACACAAAGAAAGCCCACGGCGCGGAGAAATGTATCCTGTGTGAAGACAAACAAAAGCCCGATCCAAAAATGGGGGTCTCCGGTCCGCGCAAGCGTGCAGGAGGCACCGAATCACCGAGCGGTCGTCCTCATGGCGAGGGGGCTTGAAGCGACCAGGGGGTGTCCGAGTAGAGCGGCTGTGTCAGGAGGACAGGGCTGTGGAGAGGCTCCCGGAGACGGGTGGACTCGGACAGGCGGGCATGCTCACCAGCACGGGCTTTGTGTTCCATCAGCGCAGCTCCTGCAGCGGGATCCATCCATGTGGAGCTGGAGTGGGCCGGGCCTGCTGGGGGTGTAGAATATGGAGCTACGTCCACGGGATCCACTCAAACATCTGCTGCTCCTTCATCCACGAGCGCCACAGGTCTCATACCTGTCCAAACGTTGACCCCACCCCCCCACCCCTCACCTGGAGACGCGCATCACTTAGTCCCTCACAGTGCGGAGCTCCCACTCATCACCGCTCCACTGGGGTGGTGTTGTGTTCAGGGACGAGGTGGCGGAATATGCTGCTCGGTTTGTCGCCGTGTAGTCAATGGGACACGGTGCCAAAGCGAGGCTTGGAGCAGTGATGGGAGGGGGGGGCACACACCAATCCCCGCCCTCCTTCGGTCGCGCTATGCGCTGCGATTGGAGAGCCTTCAAAGGGCGACTGCACCACTGACGGGCATCTGCAGGCAACAATGATCCCCTTTGTGCAGCCTCTGCTCACTGCGACCTTGTTAGGGCCAGTCAGTCACGTTACATGACGTCCACCACTCACGTTCTGCGTCGATTGAAGATGGTTACAGATGAAATGCTGCAGATGCGGGGTTCCTGTGAAACGCGCGTTGAGTTGACGCGTTGGCTGCTCTGCGTCACGTGAACACGCAGCATCAGTCACTGGCTTCAGGAGACAATAGCAGGATGTCAGCTTTTTTCAAATTCTTTATTTGTGCATGTGTGGTCTGTCTGTCAGCCGCGAGGGGGCGTCAAGCGACCACAACACAATCTGCAACACAATCTACCGATTCACTGTCACGATCACAATAAGGAGGCTGTGGCTCGCGCCGCTGGACTGCGACTCAGATGTCTTTAGACGGAAAAAGTGTGTGGCTGCACATGTGACCTAGAGCTCAAAGTGAGTGACAGCGCAGATCATGTACGTGTGTGTGCGTGCCTGCAGGTGTGTGTGCGTGTGCATTAACCCTAATGAGAGACTCCTGATGCCTCTGAATGGCATGCAGTTGGTGTTCAGGGTGCGGCTGACAGCAACAGAGAGGTGACCATGTGTGCTCACCTCCTTCCTCACCCCATCCCACTGCTCCTCCTCCTCGGAGACATATTCAGGTTTAATGTTCAGGAGGAGGAAGAGGAGGAGGAGGAGGCTGAGAATAAGCTTAGGAGGTTGTGTGTGTGTTTGTGTGTGTGTGTGTCATCTGTTACAGTCTGCCAACCACACCCATATCATATCACATACCAGAGCTGACTCACACATTCTTGGGGCTCTGAACACTGTCACCCCTCCACACACACACACACACACACACACACACACACCAATTCCAAATTAAATTAAATAAAATGTCGCTGTCAGCAGTTGTTTAATTAGTAATAATTCAGGTGAGAAGATAAACATCATTCACATGTATTCCTGTTGTTACAGCTGAGAGGCTGAGAGGTTAGCCTAGCTTAGCATAAAGACTGGAAGCAGGGGGAAACAAGTAGCCTGGTTCTGTCCAAACTCAGCAGCACATTGAAATCATATCTCTCCTTATATATATATATATATATATATTTTTTTTTTTTTTACATAAATAGAAATGTAAAAATGGTCATTTCCGAGATTTTGATTTACATGCAGTTTAAAAAAAAAGGTGGGTTTGTTATTTTAGTGCCACCTGCTGGACATTTGTAAAAGGCAGAGCTGCAACCATCTGCATTCAATAATGTGTATTGTAAAGTATAAAGAATAGTTATTCACTTACTGGTCACTTCAGGTAAGAGGCTAATGCAACTGCTGTTCTTTTCTTCTCTTCCTGTTCGTGTAACAGCAGTTTAATTTTTTTACATTTCTGTTCACATATGTCTTAAAACAAACAAGACAATTAAGTTAATTAGTGAGACTGAGTTTATTAGTATTTAGTTTTAGCTTTGGACAGAGCTAGCTTAGCTGTTTCCCTCTGCTAAGCTAAGCTAATACGCCCTGTCTTGGTGTTATCTAAGTGCTCATCTAAGTCTTTCATAGAAAATTAATACATTTCTCAAACTGTGGAACTACTCCTTTAAATTAAAGGGCAATACCGCAGTTTTTGCATGTTAATTACGTTTTATAGTCGTGTAATATATATTTTTACACTTTTTTCTTCTTGTAAGTATTTCTCTTTTTGCATTTATCTGTTTTAATACGTGTAAAAGCACTTTCTAAATGCGTTTTTGAAAAGTTATTTATGGTTATGATTATTATTAATATTAAATTCAACACATTGGGCACAATCTTAAGATACTAATCCATCACATTGAACTCCATGTCAGCTTTATTATTTGTCAGCTGTGTTATTGTCGTGTTACTGGAGAACAAACAAATGATGCTCGCTGCGTCACATTGATTTTCATGTGGTGAAATAAGTGGAAATCAATGGGAGGTTGGTGAGACACGTTCAGAAATATCTAAACCACTACATCATGCAAAAACACCAGCGTGGTCCTTTAAGTCTCCAGAGACCCTCTCGACTCCGCTGACAGGCCTGGACTGAAAGAATGCCTCTGTGCACGAGGAGGTGGAGCGCCGTCATTTTGTCTCCATGAGACTATTGACCCACATTGGCTCAGGTGTCATGTGACGGCTCTCTGACGGCCCCTCCCTCCCTTTTCCTCTCCACGGCTCTGTCTCCATCCCCCCAGGAGGCATATCCATGTCACCCTGCTGCACAGGTACACTTCTGTCACAGGATCAGTGAGCTGCAGCAGCCTGCAACCTGCCTGCTCTCCTGTCAGCACAATACACAGTGGACATGTATATCCTTATTTATGCCAGCTCCTGTATATATACAGCATCCTCAGATGTACTGCCAAGGTGCAATGTGAACTCTAATATCACATAAACATGACAAGAAACATGCGAGCTGCTGTGTTGAAACTCCACTCAGTGTCCCTGCACAGTCACCTCTTTCACCTGGGATGGAAAGTCCCTCGGGCAATGAGACTTGTTTTTGTCTCGTTCTCCCTTATATGCTCGTTCTCTCTCTCTCTCTCTCACACACACACACACACACCTGCACAGGTGTGAACACAAGAGTAAGAGCTCATTATTTCACCCTCACTCCCTATGATTCAGTGTGCTCTATTAAAACTGAACAGCTGTCGAAGCCTCCAGATGAAGTCCTGACTCTTCCCATTATATGACAGTGAGTCTTTGTGGTTTCGTCTACGTACCTACCAGCTCCACCCTAACCTCCACCGCAGAGTCCGTATCAGAACATTTAAAGCATGTGCAAAACAAATCCAAATAACTTGGGCAAACTCCAACTTCACATTCACTTCAATGCATAAAAAAATGAACATTAAGATTAGATAAGACACACATGAAGGACACTTTGACGCAGTGGAAAGTAAACTGCGTGTCTGTCTTTATTGTTTATTGTCTATGAAGCAAACTGTTTATTTCACAGTTTTAGCAGTGAAGCGCTGTCACGTCTGCAGGACAAGTCCTCGTCTGTCTCACTGGTTTTTGGTTCCAATAGCTGTGTGTAAAGGAGAGACACCACAGGTCTCTGCTGCTGTCAGAGTTCACAACCTGCACTGCTCCCGGTGAACATACTCAAAATACAACTTACATCTAACATCTCATCTTATCTCATCTTATCTTAAATTGGATGGATTTTGGATCCAGTTCCAAATTGATTAAAAAAATACCCCAATTCATTCAGCTCAGAGTCTAATTAACTCTTATTGAACCTTTTATCTCCACACACTCTCTCTTTTTAAAGACTAACAATGATCACCAAACATTCACATATCCATTCAAAACAAGTTTACGTACTCTCGATGTTAATGACTGAGTTGAACTTAAAAATGTTGAAAGCTGAACTTAAATAGATTCAAGACAGGTTTCAAGTTCATTTGAAGATCTCGTATTAAAATTATCTAAAAAGCAAAATAATTAAAAGCGTTTATTCTTAACAGAACATGACACATCATGCAGGAATTTAGTGAAACCAACTTAATGTAAATGTTTAAGTTTTATTTTCAAAACGTTCAAATTTGAAGTCGGAAAATGTTGATTTTCTACGCTGCTTCATTAGCACATGTCAGCAAACTTCCCAGCATGCATTGTTTGAGAGTTTTCTAGTTTAAAGAAAAGACGTGCTGGAAAGCGGCTGTGTGTCTTTAATGCATGTTAAGAGTGTTTCTTCTCCTAAATAATGACAACAATGCAAACCCCGATGAGTTCAGACGGACAGCAGCTTCTCCTGTTGTCTTCACACTCACTCTGTTTCTCACAGCAGCCAAGTAGTATTTAAATATTTAAGTACTTTATGTAAATGTAAAGCATTTTTCACTTTTACAAAATGTCACCATGATAAATTGTTAATGCAACTTAATACCTTCCATTTATTAACTTTATTTCGTCCAAGTTGTGTTTGTGAACTGAACCAGCCTCCAGTGTTTTACAGCACAGGTTCAAATCTTAACTCAGGTGGAAAGACGTTACTCTGCTGCTTTTAAAGAAATACAAACAAGCCGGGCTGTCCCCTCACCCCCTACAACAGAATGATGATGTGTTCAGGCAGAACTTCCTCCAGAAAACAAAGTGTGGTCTGTCTGTGAGACTACAAGCTGTACGAGCATAAGGTATATCCAGATTTATTACATAAATGAATCTTATTGTAAGTTCTGTAATGAACACGTTTCCAGTTCATGAAATGGTTATATTTTATATTTGAAATGTGTTTTCCTTCCCTGACGTCTGACACTTCATAACCTGCTGACACTGATGCGCCTTATGTTATGCACACAACATACTTTGCATGTGTCCTCTCTGCACCACCTGCTTGTACAGGTGCAGGCATGGATGGTACCTCGACAGGCCTTTAGCCTCGAGCGTGCTGAGCAGAGAAGACACCGCCCATGCATGAGTGCACAACCGGCTCAGCTTTTCACTCGTTATTATGTGAAATCTTACATCTACATCATGTAGTAATGAGCTTGAGTGTGTGACCAAGTCTGCCGTTTATCTGAATCACCAAGTCTTCTGCAGGTGAGTGCATTTTGATGTGAACTAACTAAATAATGAAAGTCAGTCATGAGGACGGTTTCCTTCATGCTGCTGTTTCCTGTAATGTCTTTGAATCCTGAGAACAATGTTCAACAAGCAGCCACACCCTGATCACAGCAATTATCATCATTACTCATTGGCACTTTTAATCCTTATGCTTAATGACTAAAAACGTTCCCTCCACACACACACACACACACACACACAGACGCATTGTTCAAACACATGCGGGATGAAGAAGCCAAGGACCTGACAAGACGAGACAGACACTCAGAAAAAAACAAAACAAAACAATTAAGAAGTCAGTGTCAGAGAGAAGAAGAGGCGCGCTGTCTGTACATGCAGTGATGAGGCACAGTAACACTGGGAGAGGGTGTGTGTGTGTGTGTGTGTGTGTGTGTGTGTGTGTGTGTGGAAAGGGGGTTTCACTCGATAGGTGGACTATTACACAGCACTCCTCCCTTGGATCCAGACGATCAGAAGTGTGTTTGGGTGTGGAGGCTGTAAAGGAGGTTCCCTCAGCTCATCTGTGGGGCAAAGCCACGTTGGAGGCGACCGAAAGGGCGTTCAGTTTATTAATATTCATCGTAAAGCTTCACTCGGTTTCATGTTGTAGCAGGAAGAGTTTCAGGAGCAGGATCACATCAACCCAATTTATTCATTCTTAGAAAAACCCACCTGACCCTGTAATCCACACACTGTGCTCCTCCCACCCAACACAGTTTTCACTTCCTGTTTACCCTTTTCTCTTCCCGCAGGTTCCTGATGGGGGGGGGGGGGGGGTCCTAACCGCATCTTCCCACAAACCCGGGC
>JAVQJL010076281.1:0-34387 GCA_036024295.1 Nannoperca obscura
GTGAAACATCCCCAGAGACCATCTCTCGCTGCAGAAATACCCACACTGACACCCTGTTCTTTCTTCCCCCCCCCCCCCCCCCCCCTCAGCTTCTATGCGGACTTCGGCCCCCTTAACCTGGCCATGTTTTATCGCTTCTGTTGCAAGCTGACAAAGAAGCTCAAGGTAAAGTCAACTGCTGCTCTTAATAACTCGTCCTGGCAGAGAGAATTGGAAGCAAAACCCAATTCAATCAATATCTGTTTATATCTGCAGAAGGTTGACAAAATAAAGTAGTTATAGTTTTTTGCATGACAATTTCCAATACATGTCAACTTTTTACAGTTGAATTTACATCCCTAATATCCCCGGTTGTTGTTATTTTGTGAAACCTCTGTTCCTCTGTATTTGGAATATTATATCTTACTGTAATGTGCATTTAATACTATATATCTGAGTGAAATAAATAAATAACGTATCGCATGTCAGTTCACACTGTTGCTATTAATGTCTTTGCCCAGTCCATTACACTCTCAAGGAAGAAGATCATATTCTATACCTGTGGAGATCAGAAGAAACAAGTCAATGCTGCCTACCTAATCGGCTCATATGCAGTAAGTGGTGTTTAAACACATATGTCGCTTGTGAAATTATATCTGCATGTAACACAAGAGGCACTTGCTGATCGGACATTTGTTTTTTAAAGGTAATGAATCTAAGCATGATGCCAGAGGAGGCCTACAGTCTGCTGGCGTCAAGGAATTCAACGTATATTCCATTCAGGTAACAATTCACTATTACTGTATATATTTCACATGTAACTTGGATTCTTATTCAAGCAACTAAGAATGACTGACCACTTGAGCTGGAGAATATATGGTTTCACTATCACCATTGTCATTTATTTTCAATTGTCACATAGCATATTTAGCTTTTCAAAGACCAATCTCAAAGATTGGACTGCCCAGTCCAGCATTTTTGACATGGTAAAGATAAGCTAACAAATTACAGATTTTGCATCTAGAACACCAGAGAAACCTTTTTAAGAGGATTGCTACATCTTATTTTAAGCATTTGAGAGTAGGATATGTGAGGTAGCAGTTTGTATCATTGCCAGTTGAAATATATTTAAAGGGAAATTAAGATCCGTAGTATGTTGTGCTGATAAAAACTATTTCATGTTTCAGAGATGCTTCGTTTGGAACCTGTATGTACAATCTGAACATCCTTGATTGCCTTCGTGCTGTTCACAAGGTAGGTCATTTTAAACATTTGTTGGTTTTTTTTGTTGCTGTGTCATGCTCCCAAGGAAATGAATTCCCTCTCAACCACCTCCCAGGCTCTGCAGTATGGCTGGCTCGACTTCTCCAACTTCGACGTGGAAGAGTATGAGCACTATGAGAGAGCAGAAAATGGAGACTTCAACTGGATCATTCCTGGAAAGTTCCTTGCTTTCAGTGGGCCTCATCCAAAAAGCAAAATAGAGAATGGTAAGTGAAATGCAGTTTTTCATGTACCGTTTTAAAAACGATGTCTGACCTCATTTTACCAACTCCTGAACTCACGAGAATGTTTTTTTTCCTCTTACCTCAGGGTACCCATTGCACGCTCCTGAGGCCTACATCCCATACTTTAGGAATCATAACATCACCACTGTGATCAGACTCAACAAGAAGATGTATGATGCCAGGCGTTTCACAGAGTCTGGCTTTGAGCATCAAGATCTGTTCTTTGTGGACGGGAGTACACCAAACGACTCCATCGTTAGGAAGTTCCTCAACATCTGTGAGAATGCAGAAGGAGCCATTGCTGTCCACTGCAAAGGTACGATTTCTAACCCACTTTCACATGGCAAGGGACATTGTTGATGAGTCCAACTATTCTGGCTGATTGTGGTTGATGCAAGACACTTGTGCTACGCTTGTAGCTGTTTACTGCTGTTTATTGCACGATTTAACGCCATACCACTTCATTTTTCATTTCAGCTGGTCTAGGGAGGACCGGAACCCTGATTGGCTGCTATATGATGAAACATTACTGCCTGACTGCTGCAGAAGCCATTGCCTGGATACGGATTTGCCGACCAGGGTCCATCATTGGGCCTCAGCAGAACTTTGTTGAAGAGTATGTGTTCACTGAAACATGATTTTCAATATTTTATAGATTTTTAATCTTAAATATATCTCGATATAGTATATATTGTCAAGAGTTTGAGTTTGACTGTGTGGGTGTGATCCGATTTAATTGGCAGTGCTGGCAGCATAAACAATCAGTGCCACACCTGTCATCACATTTCTATTCAAATGTTGCTTAACTGTGATTGGTGCACGGGAATATGTGATGTCACATTTTCCAAAGTGAGCCCCGCCCACTTCCAGCCAGTGAGAAATGCAAAGACAAAAACAGAAATCTCTTCTGGGAAATGATTGTTAACTTTGGCTGAAAGTTGCGCATTAATGTAGGAACCCATTATATTAAGATGCTGATGAAGAAAACAGACGTCTGTTCTTCTTGAAGGCAGGTTTGCAGAAAAAAAAATCTAATAACAGTGTTTGTGGTTTTCAAGAAAATTAGTTTATTTTGTGGTTTGTTGATATTTTGTACATTAGGAAGCAGAACAGTCTGTGGGCAGAAGGAGATGTTTTCCGGGAGAAGATGCTGAATGAACGCGAGAATGGCAAAATGGCTGTAACCAGGATCCTGTCTGGAGTGGATGATATAACCATCAACGGAAGCAATAAGAACAGGGCAATCAAAAAAGAAGAAATGGAACTGGTGAGTTTTAAAATGACACTCTTGCCACGTTGTCAGGTACAGAATTTGCTGCATTATTCTTGAAAGTGCTTCCGTGAGCAGAAAAAACAGTACACGCACCACTTTGTTTGTTCACTGCTTCTTGTTTGTTTCACAGTACAATGATGAAGAGGACAGAAATGGCCTCACACAGGGCGACAAACTGCGAGCCCTGAAGAGCAAGAGGCAGGCCAGATCGTCCTCAGGTTCATTATCGTAAGTACAAAGGCAGCCTGCAAGTCTCATCATGCATCGCACCGACGTGTTGTAGTACTGTAAAATGTCAGTCCCACGGATCATTACACGTATACAGTTGTTTTTCAAATCATAAGCAGCTTATGATTTGAAAAATGTGGATTTCATAATAACTGGAAAGTGACAGTGTAGGATTCGTTTGGTTAGGTTTATCATTTAATTTGATGAGCTTTCTCCTTTCCTCAGTGTTATTTCACGGCAATCAGGATTTAGGCATGGCTAATCTGTTAGGGCTGCTCTCCCTTACCCATACCATGGCAATTTCACCCTAATATCGACATTTATCTACGAGTTTAGGAACCCTGCAGTATTGCTGTAATATTTCAATGACCGCGTTCTCTTCTGGTTCTATGTCGTATGTGCTCTGCCCTCTAACGGGCGTCGCTTATTGGTTTAGTAAAGTTCAATGTACTCACTGTCAAATCAGGCGGTAGCACCCTTCCCCATAAAACCCTAGTTCACACATTGCTTGTCTCCTTTTTTTCACTCAGCAACCTGGGTCCTAGTTCTGCAAAAGCGTGTCACCGCCCAGTGTTGCGTCTAGTGGATTTGTGCAAGGTTGTTACGGTGGCCAGCAAACCCTGTTTTTTGTGTGGCTCTACTATGGCTAGTGTTTGGGGCAATGGCATCAGGTTGAGGCCGACTCTTGCCTTGATTGTATCGCGCTCCCCAGGGATGCGCGTGAGCGTCGGGCACAGTTCGCCGAAGCTGGCAGCTCCCTCCGTGCTAGCTCGGCGCTGGCAGCGGGGGGGGGGCCCCGTCTTGGGCGGGCTATGATGAGGATGACAAGCATCGGGTGTTTGAGGAAGAACACCCAGCTGCCCTCTTCGGGCACAACAAGGGGAACAAGGCGCCACAAGACCACCGTTATCCCATGGACGACCTGCCTGGCCTGTTTGAGTCGGCGGCAGCCAGGATGGGTACTCCTCTTCCTCCACAGCCACCCGTCCAGGTCCCGGATTTAACCAATGGTCTCCGTGGGCAAAATCGTTGCAGGTCTCGGCCGTGTGTGGTGATCCCCAAGATGGCGGCAGTTTTCTCCCATGCCTAAAGGGAGTGGGGTGCTCCCATGGGCGCGAAGCCCCCGGCCATGGTGTATGCGCCGTATGCCATGGTCGAGGGGTGGGAGTGGGGCAAAGGGGTGCCCCCCATCGAGGACGAGGTTAAGGTTTGCCTCGATCCCTCTGCCTCTTTTTGGCCTGGTCAGGGTCGGCCGCCGCTCCCGTCCGCCAGGGACTGGACAACGGCAAGCTTTTTTGACCGTTGTTATGCCGGTGCTGCCCAGGTGGTGGCACTGGCAAACAACATGGCTTTCTTGGCCGACTCGCTGGATCGTCTCACCCACCAGCGGACTGAACTTTCGACGTGGGAGGTGAAGGAGGTCCAGACCACGGCGGCCACTTTTCTACGCATGACGCAAGCGCTCGCTATCGATGGTGGTCGGTCGATGTGTGCGGCTCAGGTGGGGCACAGGCACCTCTGGCTGGGGCTGTCTTCCCTAAAGGAGAAGGAGCAGTGTCTCCTTCTCAACACCCCTATTTCCACTGCCTCCCTTTTTGGCCCAGAACTCCATGCGATGGTTGGGCATTTGGAATCCACTCGGAGGGCATCAGAGCATCTGGGTGCGTATCTCCGCCCCCAGCTGCCCCATCCTCGTCAGCGGCGGCAGCGGTCCCAGCCTCGGCCTCAGCAGCACCGCCAAGTGGGGAGTTGGAGGGATCACTCTGTGGTGGGGTCCGGCGGGCTGGCTTCAGCTAGTTCTAGCCGACCTGCTCAGCCTTCGTCTTTCCCGCCTGTGGGCAGTGGCCGTGGTGGGGATATCGCCGGACCGTCGCAGGGCTCTGGCCTGGGCCGGAGGCAGCGTCAGCAGCCATATTATTTTAAGAATAAAGGGCGTAAATGGTGTATGGTCTCTGAGAGGTTTTCTTCCAGCACTTCACACTCTGTGACACAATGTAGTTTGGATGTTAGTGATGTCAGCCCTGAGTTGACAACAATTGGTGTCACTGGCTTTACTAGTTGCCGCCGCTTTCTTCGCCATAGGTTCTAACCAATAACAAAACCCATTAAAGGGCAGAGCACGTACGACACAGAAATATAGCTTACCTGGTGTAACCCCAGTTCTATGAGTACGTGCTCTGCCCTCTAACTACCAGCCCAGTTGGTGCTAGTGGCAGTTGCTGAGTTTTCAAGGGAGACGAGCAATGCACGTACTGGGGTTTTATGGGGGAGGGTGCTACCCCCTGATTAGACGGTGAGTACATTGAACTTTGACTCGGGTACCGATGCAAAGCCTAGATGGGATATATCAATAGCTAAGCCAGTTAGAGGGTAACCTATATTTATTTTGATTAAATGCCATCACATGCAGAACAAGTGTAATTTAAGTCATCCTATTTTCATCTACTATCAACGAGTGATGAGATGGAAGAGTAAGTCAAGAAAGTAGCGGGTCAAGTAGTGGCTGGACCGGCTGTTATCTGATGCACAATCTTCCAGGAAAAACCTTTTGTTGAGGGCTGGATTTAGAAAGGCACAAAGGATGTGGACGTGAAAGATATAATTTATCAATGTGTTTAACTGCAGGGTTGGTCATCTGTAAATCCTCTTCTTCCGTTTCAATCTGGGGGAAAAAGAAAATAAAGACGCCAAATCAAGTTCATTTTGCTAGTCACTAGGTTATCATGTCACAATGTCATTGAGATAATTGGGCCACTCATTTAGTAAATAGAAGACTGTACAATAGATGAACTTAATAACAAATTTTTATTGTTTTATTTAAAAAAATCAGATTGAGCTGACTACAATGTCCATAGCATCTCATACAAAGCTCGGCACTTTTCTTTCAAATGTGTTAGTTTATCTGTACAATGCTTACCTATTTGGTTCATTAGATTTATATGTTAAAAAGTAGCTATGGTGTCAAATAAATTCCGTACTATGTATGAAGGCAGGAGAATGTTCAAATTTAAAGTGGTGTGAGGTCCTCGGGTAATAAGTAAATGGACGTGCGGCCAATGCAACTCGGACCTGATACTTACCTGACGTGGGAGCATGTAAATTAATATTTAAACATAAAAAAAAACATCTTTATTTCTCGTACCACAAATTAAACTCAAAAGTAGTTGCCAAGAAGTCACAGTGACATGTTGCAAACACATACACACAGTGAGTAACCAGCTCTCTTTGCTTCCCTGTTTTCTCTACCGAACTTAAGTCCACATCATTTGTGCCCGTGTAAATCTAGCCGTGGAAGGTTGGGTGTCAGTATGGCCGAGGATGGCTGACAGGCCGCTGCCAATGTACCCATATGGCTTTGGCTTTTGTTGTCCCATGTCAGGCAGGTGGTAGTGTTCTGCTGCAGCCTCATGGGTACGGCGTGGCCGGTGTGTTGCCTGCCGTTCAAAAGATAGCAGGGAGAGGAAAAACAGAGAGGATGTGAGGTTTTGTATGATGGAGGTAAGTGCATGACACTTCCTTTATAGCTGACATCCTCATCCTGTAGAAATGGTTGCTATGCCAGTGAATGGTATGGCTAATTTGAAGTTGTATTTTCTTTTTTCTTTCTTTCTTTGGATGACTATGGTGTGAAGTGGATACGCACTTAGTGGATGCAATACATTTACACGCCTTTCATTATCTGCCTCTCATGGACTGTTCTGCTTTGATATCCAGGCTCATCTGAGATATCCTTTTTTAGTTGTTGTAACGCTGTCAAGTTGAGTGTGCTGCACCAGTTATTCAACTAATCACGGTTTTACATGAGATCTGGATTAGTTGAATGAAATGTTTTAGTGCTTTGCTTGCACTACTGACGCGGCACAAGAGAACATGTTTGCAAGGGAAACTTTGTTCTGATCTGCAGTAGGCGTTTTCTTATTGTTTGTTAGCTTCCCTGGTCAACCACTTAAACTGTAGGTGTTTTGGGAAATTGCCAATAGTACTTTTGATGTTAGAATGATCTTTGACTATGGTGTTTTTACGAGTGTAATTAGCGGTTCTAAATGCCTTTGCGGGGATGGTAAATTCCTCTTGATCCTCACTTCTAATAGAAAGGATTATTAAACATCATATGTGAGCTTTGGAGGAGAAAGTGGGATGAAAATGAGTTGTCAGGAGAGAGTCGAGGCAGAAGGGAGATTTTTCTTGCACTTCAGGCCATATGCCTTATCAGTGTATGCGTTGCTACACAAACCTTTAACTTCCAGGTGAACTTCACCATCTGGCTCCACTGTTTGTTTTATTATGTAATCCTGAAGTGCATGGTGAATTTCAGTGACCATTAGAACGATGGTTATATAAAAACGTTTCTTCCGTCCTTTCATGCATGGCGGCATGCATGCATGGACAATGCCTCTATGTTTGATATGTGTTTGTGTCTAACATGTAATTAATGTTGGGCCAGGTTCATTGTTAGTTGCCTGTGATTTTTTCCATTGCTTTTGTGACTGGATCAGTGTACATATACCATCTGAGCTTTGTTTAGTCCTTCAGGTTTCTGTCTCTGCCAGCTTCTTTCTAAATGCTCCGTTTTGTGGAGTATATTTTGATATTGGACTATTTTAAGATTCAATTTTATTTATATAGCAGCTTATCAGATGTTTCTATGAACAAAGGATTAGAGCTGTATCGATACATATTAGCAGGCAGGTATCAATTACTATTTGCTGATCACAGATATAGCTATTGACGGATATTTTGGCAGCAATTGCAGTCCATAAATGTTTTTATAAACTTCATTTTGATTTATGGTCCTTGTTTGTTTTTGCAATATTAATTTAATTGCATTTGTTTTAAAAAATTCTGTGGAGTTTACTCCTAAAAATTGTATATCCTCTTATATCCTGTTCGTTTCATCTTATCAAAAGTGTTTTTTTTTTGTAAAATGCAATATCAGCCGGTATTTAATCAGCTTATTTCAACTCTCAAATATTGATATCTAATTCAAAACTCCCACATCGGTCGGCTTCTAAGTATATAGCAAACTGCAAACACATCAGAGCAAGTGAAGGACAAAAACTTGCTGACTGGCACTGTTGGATGCAAGGCTTTATGAAAGGTATTTCATCTAATCCAGTCCCAGTGGAAAAGCAGAACACCGGGGGCTCTGTGTCCTGCCTGGACGTCTCTTGTCTCTCCTTCCTATTTTTCCCCCTTTTTTTCCGTTTGCTCTTGTTGTTGGATTTGTCCTCATTTCAGATGGCTGGTAGCCATGCTGCTCTCCTCCCTGTGTAGCCTTGCCCTGTGGTGGATTGTGTATGGCTTCCCTTCTTCCATCCTGCATTTCTGTATAGACGGGTTAGGATTTCAATGAGTTCTGCCACCCGTCAGCCCCCCAAAAACCTGTCCTGCCCCCCCTCCTGGAGCTCTAACTGAGAATACTGTAAGTGAGCCCCCAATCTCTTTTTTTAATTTATTTTTTAAATTCCCAACCCAAATCAGAAATTTGTTCAAAATCATCCTCTTGTTACTTTATTCTTACTGCAAGCACAATAGACTTAAACATAATGAGCACAGCCAGTTTTAAAAAAATGTAAAACATCGGAGGCTCCTGCCTTGTCCATGTCATCATTTTCTGTACATAATGATTTTGTCCTTCTGTTCCCATCACCCTGTCATCTTTAAACATCATGCTTTGCTGGTTACTGTGTTGACTTCGGTGCCAACTCTTAAAATGAAATCACAGTTAAGCCTTGTTGATAAAAATGATAACTTTGTGAAAGGCAAATCAAGCCCCTCTTAAGCTTAGTGCCACTCGCTGGCTTTTTCCGGTACATCACTAATCCTACCTGGCTGTTGAAGCTGCGATAATGATCTGTGCACAAGTCTAACGCTGTCAGATCTTTCAAAAAAACCTTCTTGCTCATCTCCATACAGTCTTTTCCTCCTCTGCCTCCACTCTGCCCTGTCACCTTTCTCTCAGATCTTTCAATACATGAAGTTTATGTCACTTTTTCTCTCCTTTTTATTTATTTATTTATTTATTACTGTTGTGTTACTTGTGTTTTCACAGACAAGAAGAGAATAAGATTCACACCAGGTCATCATCACAGTCCCTAAGGTAAAGTTTGCGGTGTACGCACAAACATGCATCCGTACGCTCTGACGTAAAACGTGGCCGAGACTAATGAGTGATATTGTGTCTCCTCAGCAGCACGGTCATCTTGCAGGCCAGTGTTCAGGGCTGTAAGGCCAGCGTCAACCCCATGGCTCTGTCCGATCACTCGGACAGCAGGAAGAGGACCAGAACCTCACTGCCTGCCAACGGAGTAGGAGGAAGGTCGGTGGCTGGAATTCTTACTCACAATTTACTCAGTGATTGCCCAGATGCAAATAAAACGGGGAGACTGGCTTAACGTGGTTCCTATTCAGTGTCTGAGATCAGCAGCAGCTCTGATTGAGAGTAGGAAAATATACGTTTAACCTTCTCTCTAGATTAACGACTGCTCTAAGTAAACTACATGTTTCAATTTTCAATCTTTAATATTTGAAATGAAATGATTACATGTTAATATTTGTTTGTTGTCTAATCGCATTTATAGTAACAATTTAGATGTGAAGTCCTTGAAAAATGCAATTTTGTGGCTTAGGTACCTTGAAAGTTTTTGAATTTTACTCTTTAAAAGCTGTATGCACTCTGCAACAGGTGCTCGCATATAGGAGGGAGTGTAACTATATGAAAGAAAACCCCCAGAAAATGTTAAGCTGACCTTGAGTTAAGATTATTTAGTCAAATGATCAGAATTGAATACTATTTATTACGCCCTTAATTTGGACATGTTTTCTCTTCTTTAAATATGACATATTATCCATTAATTTAATTATCCAGGACTGTTTTGCATGGATGCAATGTCTAACACGTAAAAGTCTGTGTTGATATGTTTTCATGCGAAGTTGACGCACAGTTGAAAAAGCAACTAAGAGGCTATAGCCACTCATGGATCCTTGTGGAGTAAATTAACAGCTTCCCTTCTCTCTGCCAGCTCCCTGTGCCACACCAGACTGGTCAGGTCCCTAGGCAACTTGCATGTGGTGGCTGGCGACAGAGACCCAATGTGTTGTGAGCCATGTGGCAGCCGTAGAGACGCAGCCAGTGCCACAGGCAACACGGGCACTCTCATCAACTTAAACATGGCACGGGTCCACCTGCAGGCAAGCTCCCTCAGACCCACTCTGAGCCATGTGGAGACTTGGGCTGCATTTGCACGCAAACAGAAACTCATTTAGTTTTTTACTAATCCGTTTTCTATGAAGAGATGTAATCTCTGCTGTCCAGACAGAGAGAGCCATATTTAAATGGTTCCTCCTCAGTTTTGGCAGCCGTCAGATGATCATTTCATTGGTGCTCGTGTAAATCCAGTCAAAATCCAAAGGCTTATCTCTCACTTTTTCGTCTTAATGCTCAAGACAGTGCAGCGGTTGTATCATAATCACTTAATGTACTTCGGCTGGGATGCATCAACACGGATTAAATGTTTTAAACTAAATAGAATTGCGGTTTATCCACAAATTCCTTTCTGTCAGAGGTTTTATGTAGTTAGGGATTAGCAAGATTCAATTTAGATTTAGACCATTT
The DNA here is from genome assembly GCA_036024295.1 of Nannoperca obscura. Lineage (NCBI taxonomy): Eukaryota > Metazoa > Chordata > Actinopteri > Centrarchiformes > Percichthyidae > Nannoperca > Nannoperca obscura. The sequence goes on from JAVQJL010076281.1 coordinate 10,604, forward strand.
TGATCTGACTGAGATATTTAACATGTCTGGAGGGCAGTGTCTTCGAAGAAAGATAAGAATCAGACTTAACTGGTCTCATTAACTTCAATACTACTGCTAAATCGTGGAAACTAACAAACAAATGAACAAACTCTTAGTTTGTCAGCATTAGTACCAACATAACGGAATAAACCAGTGATGTTGTTAATTCAAATTTAACAAGTCAATACATACGTTTTTTTGTATTGTTAATCAGTTAAAGCTTCATTTTTGCATGTGATTACATCTACAACGTCCAACATAGTTATTTTAAATATAGTTAACTAAACTGGTTGTAATCTTAAATTAAACCATGATGATGCATCCCAGCCACGGTTCTTCCTTACTCTGATGTTGTATTAACATTATTGATTTGATTTGAAGTAGTTGACTAACATTTAGTAAATCTGACCCTGCTTATCAACCACTGTCAGGCTGCCAAATCAAACTCCACATGCCTCGGTCTCCCTGCTGCTTCTTTCAATGGCTTTCCTTGATGTTGGACTATGACTGGCTATAGCTTCTCTGGACTCTGCTGCTCACTGTGCCTTCTGCCTCTGGTTCCTGCCACTCTTTAGCAACGTCCGAGTTCTTTTACTGGTTCTAGTCTGTTTATATCGCTCTTCTTTCCTTCTTTTTACATTTCTCAGACGCACTGTCTCCAGAGGACGTAAAGCTCGCAGCTCTTTGCAATCAATTCGATATTCCAGGCTATGGTATCTATCCTCTTCACTCTTACATTTACTATATTTTAAATAGTATCCGATGGTGTTTTGGGAATTATCTGCTATGTAAATCAGTGAAATCTGCCCCTCTATTAATGCCGACTGTTTGTTTTCTTTAGTCACTCCATACCCAAAGCTAGAGCTCCTCTACTTCGGTGAGCCTGCGGATCTGGAAATCTTGAGGAATTTCACATAAAATCAAACTTCTATACAGCTGTTTTACTCTTTTCGGATAGAGTAAAATAGATTAAGTTGGGGGGGGGGGGGAAAACTAACCATGATGTGACATGTAAATCATTTATAGATTGTTCTTTTACTGGTAAGGCACTTTGTTTTTTTAGATTTTTAAACACATAAAACAGTGATACTTTAATCATTGCCTGGTTGTTCCTACGTATCGAAGCATGCAGTAGCAAACATCAGATTGGCATGTGAATGTGTAAATCCAAGACATTTCCTCTTAAATGAGCCTTGTGCAGCACACATTCTGGTTTCTAACAGTTGTGACAGTATTCAGTTTGAAAGACCATTTGGCCAGGAGCTTGGAATAAAAACCTTCACTTGGTTCTCCATGGCAGAAGGGTGAGTTTACCTTGGATGTGGTTAAAACATTAACACTGTTCTGGCAAGAATTCCATCACAAGATATAGCACTGTGCACATTTGTACGTCCATTCCCAATATCTGGCTCGTCTTTTTATTCCTTTTAATTTACTTGTGAAGCTTTTGAGCTACTGTATTTCAAGACTGTAAATATGTTGACATTTGATATACTCAGTTTGTATTTTTTAAATATTTTGTACTATGTTTGAATCATGCTATAAAAGTGTCCACAATGGGGCCTGGCCCAACTCATGTTCATAATCCACTAGAGACATTAGCTAAAGTACCTAGAATCAGACTTTTTAAATAAACTGTACTCCCAAGTATTGTCTCTGGCTGTTAGTCCTTGCACCATATGCTTAATCTACCAAGATCGTATTCAACAGCATCAAGTTGACAGTTCTCAATATGAAATATACATGTATATGGTCTTGTTTTGCAGAGTACAAACGTCTTACATTGTCTACTTGTTTTGTATTAGAAATATCCAGCTCCAAGATAGACTTGCAAAAGCATTTATTCCCCCAAGAGTCAAATGCTGAACCGTGCGCCTTAGGTGCAGTAGAACAAAATAAACCAAAAAGTACAATAAAACCCCCAAACCTTAACAGCAGCAGTACTTTTTTTTTTTTAGCATGCGTCAAGTGCAACCATTATTCCCCACAGGAGGTAAACAAAGAAGTGAATTCAGTCATTTTCCTGCTGATAGTGCCGGGAAGTCTTCCGGGTCGTCTGGGTTAGGTGCCAGCTCATCCTCCTGGTGGCATAGCAGACATTAGAAAACATGCATTTAATGTGTCGTACAAAGTCCAAAAAGAACCGTTCTTAGTATTGATCGAGTCGAGAACATACCCTCTCCAGTATGGGTTTGACTCTCTCTGGGCGACTTGTCTGACCACCTCGTGCTCCCCTTCCTCGACCCCCACGGCAAGGGCGTCCAAGGCTCCCAAAGTTGATGTCCAGAAGGGAGGTGATGTCATTCACGGACCTACGGAGGAAGTTGCCATCATCCTCCATGTCCTCCACGGTCTCCTTGAGGTTCTGAAGATTGGAAGCAAACTCTAAATACAGTCAGACAGTTACAGCAAAACAACATCTGTTAGCCGTCCACATTTGGGCTAAAAGGAAAGCTTTGCAAAACCCTGTATGATGAAGTCTCTATGGTTTATAGATTGTAAAGTGTCCATCACAGTACAGAAAACCTCAACTTGATCTAAATCTTAGTGCCAAATCACAGTTCCACTCCGCAGGAAACTGAATCCATATAAAAGTGCATTTTCACCTCCAGGTGCTTCGACTGGTGGATGACCTTTGCTTTGGAAGGAATCTTGTTCTCGGCTTTGCGGATGTTAAAATCCGTCTTGGGACGACTCATCTCCTGCATCGCCTTCCACTCGTCCAGGGTCATCTCCATGGCAACCTGGACCACCATCTCTCCGTCCTCTTCCATTGCTCTGTCATAATTGGGGACAAACTACATGAGTCAGGCCACTTTTTGAAATGTCATGGTAGGCAAGTCCAGAATGTTATTCTATTGTTGCGTAAGCAAAACCCTCAACATGTTTGAGTCTTCAGAAGCGAAGAGGCTAGATTATCATCACCCTTTGTTTTGTCAATTTGTGGACGCTTAAAATACAACAGGCATGATTTGTAGAAACCTTTTTCTGCATTTTGGTATCAGTTTAGACTAGTCACCTGTTGCTCTTGACTGATGGAGTCTGCTGCTGTATCAGGTCATGTGGTATGGTGTCATTTTTAAGATTAAAAGAAAGATGCCTGTGTGTAACTCACCGATTAGGATTCTCTTCCTCCACAGGTACTTGGGGCTCCTCAGATTTGACTGGAGCATCGGATGCAACTTCCATTAATTCACTTGACAAAAACAAAAACATGGGCAAACATGCATTTCTTTTGTGCTCAAGAGTAAAAGTTGTTATTTCCGTGTTAATGAAAATTAACTTACCTTGCATCTTCTTCAACACTGCCCCAGTTCCAGGGTCCTCTGCCCCCTCTCTTTTCCTCTGGAGATATACCTCTGCAATGAAAAGTTGTTAATACACCATCCTGAGGAAAAACTCAACTCAACTATAGCACAAGCTTTTCTGAACTTGCTTACGTTCCGTTGTGTCGATCATACTCTCTCTTGCCCCTCAGGTTGAAGTTGTCCAAGTTCCTTGTGTATCCTCCACCTCTTGCGCCTCTCCTACCTCTGGTCCCCCCTCTGCCCCTGAGGTCATAGTCCGCATTATAGGAGGGCCTGGGGACCCATCAGATTAAAGTTCAGTTCATTCCTTTGACAGCTCTGACATTTCAAACCCAGCTGATGGAGTATAGCTCCGGACATTCGTTGTTGGTTGGGTCTCTTATTTTGAAAAAATAAATCAGTGACCATTACAGGGAGAGTGCTTAATGCCAAAATGTCAGCCAACATACCATACCAAGCTAGACTGTAGGAGCAAAACCTCAGTGTCTTGAATAAAGAAAGGGTGTGTTTTCATTACTCATTCACTTTCATTTTATTTAGTTAGGGGGGAAAGAGGAATACATATTGCTTTGATGCACTAACAAATGTGCATGGTGAGGCAAGTAAAATCATAATTTGGACACATTTGTATCAGTGGTGGTCCTCTATAAAACAGAGCGTGTGCAGAGCTGACTTTTTAGCCTCAGCTTGTATGCGAACACTTACTTGGAGATTGAAAAATCCTGTGGGTGCTCTTCTTGGTTGGCCCTGCGCACCCCGAAGGCAGGCCTCTTCGTGCCCCGTTGGGCCTCCCCTTCTCGATCTCTGCACTCTGCCACTGGTCCAGGGCGTGCCTGCTGCTGCAGCGTGTGGACTGAAGACAGAGTGAGGTGGTGATGTATTAATGGTGTTCTCACGGTTCTCATTTTGTTTGCTAATGAAAAGAAAATCTTTAAATGTTTGGTCGTTGATGCTTGAAACCACCAATCTATAAAACCCCAATTTAACACTCCAATGTAACAGGTGTTTGCTGGATATTTGAATAATTCAGAAGTCCTTTAGGTCTCAAACCTGATTATAAAAACATTCAACCCCCTGCTTACACTTCCTCAAACCTCAGTCATACAAAAAAAGAAGTCCAGTTGATGTTTTGACAGAAAAAAGGGGATAACTACACACACCCCAACCTCTTTTTAACCTTTTTTTTATCAGATGGCTGATTCTCAAGTCAAGAATAAGAATGCATATGCAGTTTTCAATGTGCACACACACACACACCAAACACAGAGCAGCCTCGCTGACCTTGCACCGTCAGCAGCTGACAAAGCCTCAGCAAACTAGCCACACTTTTGGCTAGACTGTCCAATCTAGAAATACTAGCAGCTGCCAGAATCGTTTGGTGGTGTGCAACGACAGCGCGGCCAAGCAGGCAGGCTTACCCGGAACCGGGTCTTGACCATCCGACGCAACGGGGAGGCGTCTGTCCTTCTGGGATTCCTTCTGGCCAGGTTTTTTCTGCTTCCCTTTCTTCTCCCCCTCGTCCTTCTTCTTCTTCTTCTTCTTTTTCTCCTTCTCCGTTTCCACCTGGTTGATCAAGTCGAACGGGTCGGCGTCGTCGTCGTCCAGAAGATCCCCGAACCTGTTCGCCACAACGCAGCCGTAGGCGTCCGGCAGCATTTTAGCCCCGCGTGTACGAAAGAAAGGCGAGTTCGAAGGCTGGTTCCCTCCTCAAGGTGGACACATGTCTTGCAAATAACCAAACAGCGGGAAAATAATGCGCAACAACAGAAAAGAGCTGCGTGCGGACGGTACTTTGTTGCCCCAGCGAACGTCCAACAAATGTCCAGTTGTTTGTCGACACTTTTAAATGTTTGCACGTGTGGAGGCGAGCGACACCACGCCCCCGTGCTCACCAATAGGCTATTTGCTAATCAATATTCACTGCATAGACTTGGCTCAAGTCACTTGCCAATGTCGGTAGATTATTCTCTGCTTAGTCAGGTCGTGCTGCTCCAATTGGCACAGGGACCGGTGTACATTCACGTTAGCTGGTTTAGCTAGTTTCTACAGCTTACCCTAATTAATAAAAAACATTAACTGCCGCATAACAACAGGAGGATATTTCATTGCTTTTCCAGGTGCAGGAACAGCAGGAGGTTTCAGGTAATGTATCATAGCCTACCTAGATAACGTTAGGTATGACTGCAAAACTGCTAGCTAACGTTCGGGGCAATTACGGTGAAGTAGCCTATTTTTGTTTGGAAAAAGGCTACAAACCCCAAACTCTTGTATTCCGGTTTGTTAAAAAAAACAGACTAACGTTGTTTTTAATGTTAGGTTACTTTCAATAAATACACTTATGTAAGCTCAATGGCTATGTTATATCGTGTATTATATTATGTGTGCTAGCTACTGACCAGCTAGTTGTTAGACTTTAGCTCGATACCGTTCGCATCTAGTGGCTAACACTTGAGATAACTTAGCTAACTATTCCGATAAGTTAGGTCTCAAAGTTTATTTTGCCGACTTGCATTTTTTACGGCGCCTATAGGTGGCAGCACCGCAGCAGTTGTTCCCGTCTTAGGTAGCTAGTGGTGGTAATAATAAGAATAATAGTAGTGGGCTTAATTATTTATACATCCATGGTAATATCTGGAAACAAAAGCTGACTAAATCTCAGGAGTACCAGTGTAATTTGCTCAGATCAAACAACGTTTTTCTATCAAAAGCATCTGGGGAAAAAAACACATCTAAAACTGACTATTCCCTTAGTATTTTTTAATTTTCAAATGGTTATATTCTTAACGTTAGTAACTGTTAGTTACAGTATAGCAACCATGAAGTAAGGCCCACTACACTCATGTTGATTAGCTGAAGGCCTGTTTGTACTCTGAGTAGTCTACATTGTAAAGCATGTCCGCCTAAAGTAGACATTTGATTATGTATTGAACTCAGGTGTGTTGTGGGATGCAGTGGTTATTAGGTAGCCTTTACTTTTACATCCCATAGCACAATCTGAAGAATATTCCATGAAAGTCTGCATATTCACAAGCGCTTTGCATATGGTACAGTTTGCACTAAACTATGTAAACTACAAAATTATTTATTAACTGCATTTCTATTTAAATGCTGTTCAGACAGAACCTAATTTTCCTTCATGGATCAGTCTACCATGACCATCCAAATTATATTTATAAAATAACCTTATGTATGTACATATATTCTAATACTCAGATCCATGTATTATAGCAAAATCATTAATCAACATACCTTACAACCCCGATTAAGCAGTGTCACTTAGCAGGATGAGTCGGGAATCAGGATATATTTTACATTATGAAGCTTCATCTAGTGGACAGAGTTGAAAGGACAAGTCTGTGGTGTCAACCTTTGGTCTCAACATACGTTGGGGGACTCCTGGCATCTGTTGGACGCTCTGTTAGTTAATAATTGGACAAACTCATATTTTCTGAAATGAAACTACTTTTTCAAGGCTTGATATTCTCATTCCCAGCACCCAAATGTGTGTAGATTATAGACTGTAGATTATACTTTCTATACTATTAAGCGGAATCTTTTGAAAAACAGCATATTTACTGCTTAGGTGGACTTTTTCATGTAAAATTAGTTAAACTGTGTTTTTTCCTAAATTACATGTAGCACCTTTCATATAACCTTCAGTTTCTATTTCTTTTTCTCTCACACAGTACACCCTTTGTTCAAGTATTTCCGCCCTAAAACGATTACGTAACGTTGGCGCCTCTGGGCCACCGTTTCTTTTCCCTTTAAACTGGTTAAAATGTAATAACATAAACAGACTCCGCAGCGCGGGAAAGCGCCATCTGCTCCTCCACAATGTAAAATTAACCGCCCTTCACTCTCATTGGCTTCCTGGTGGCCCCGACGTGAGCTTAGCTCGTCTTTATTGGCCAATCTTGATGTCAACGTGCAAGAGCGCGCGTCAAGTGTTTAAATCTCATTGGACGCAAACGTCTCGACCAATCATTGCACATAGAGCGCATTCTGTTCTGCCCATTGGCCTGCGTACTTGCTATGTGGGTGGATCTATGTGCGTGCCGTCATTGGTTACTTCTGACATGTGGGATCGGATCCCTGCAGCCGATTGGTCCCCTCATCGCTCAGGCGCGATTTGCAACGCGGGACAACTTTCCTGCGGGCGCACACAGGTCAGTTCAGACGACCCACTGCGACAAGAAGAAAACTTACCATCATCTTCATATCTGACTACCTTTTGCTGATACTTTGTAGCAAAAACGGACCTGACATTTTTTTTTTACTGCTCTTTGGAAATGAAGGACATATTCACTCCAGACTGAAAAGGCGCACTATTTATGACATTTACTAACTGGTTGTTAAACTGAATTGGAGCTAAAACTTTTACAGATTTTGCGAGTAGCACCGGAGTTCTGACATCCATACAATGGCCGATAAGAAGCACCCGCACGTTATTTTCTGCAACGACTCGCCCAAAAGGGTTTTGGTGTCCGTCATCAAAACCACCCCGATCAAACCCAGGAAAGCGGATGCCTTGACGCCGACAAGCCCCGGTTTTAGCGACTTCATGGTCTACCCGTGGAAATGGGGGGAGAACGCCCACAATGTTACTCTGAGCCCGGGCTCAGTAAGCGGGGCTTCGTCACCTACGGGGACCCAGACGGCCGGGGAAGCGGACACGGCTCCTTCACCTGACCAGATCAGGGTAGGTGCAGGTTTCTTTTTAACCGTAATGTTAATGAACACAACGTGTTGTATGGCAGACGCTGTTGCACAGATGGAGGAGTATTTAGGCGCTATAGCTATTCTTGTATAGTTTTAGGCTGTTGACAGCCATGTAATACACTTATAACAACACTTAAATATATATTTAACAACTTGTAATAACACCAGCTTTGGGAGAAAGAAGTGCGTTTGTGATGACATTGACATGGTTTAAAGACAAACTATTACAAACTGAGTCGTTATAGAATATTAATACATTTTAGAGGTTATCTATTCATTTCTTATAACGTGTAACTACTTTAAACGGTGAAATAATGTTTGGAGTCAGCCTCAATATGGCCGAGATGGAGAGTCATTTAAAAAAACGCCCGCGCATTAGGGTGTGACATGGTGGATTTTAAACCCGTTACTTCCTGATTCTGGAGCAGCTGCTCATACATGACGTTTAGTAGCGCGCCAAAAATGTAACCGGATGTGAATGAATTATAATGGACAAACATGCGTCCTGCCACAATGTAACACGTGAGCTCAGCTAAGGAAATGATTGCTACGATGTTGCATTGTAGAAAATGCAAACCACACAGTGAACTAACTGTGTAGTAGACATTTCTTTTTAATAACATATACAGATGTGTATATGTGTAATAAAAGTACTGTTAACATGATACATTATGCATTCTGAACTTGATTCATATGTTGTAAATGTAGTAGATCATACAAGTAAAACTTTTTTTTTTTTTTACTATATCTGTAAAATGATGCTCTGCATCTGCTTATGGTTGCTGTTCAATAGGAAGTACTTAAGGTATTACTTCAGCCAGTGTAAAAAATCTGTGTATTCTTTCTGTCAGGATGGTATCCGCAGAGGACGTCCACGGGCTGACACTGTCCGGGAGCTCATAAACGAGGGAGAGACTTCGTCCAGCCGTATTCGCTGTAACATCTGTAACCGAGTGTTTCCCAGAGAGAAGTCTCTTCAGGCTCATAAGAGGACACATACAGGTGAGAGGAATGGGGAGGCAGGTGCAATGAATATGTTAAAAGTATTGTAATGTCTTGGTCTATTGTCAAAAACACGGGTGCCTTGAGGAAAAGGTGGGCTTAACTATGATTCCACAATGCCCTTTCCTACACTATTAGAAGCAGGGAAGTCATGTAAACACCCGTCTAACCAGATGTTACAGCAACATGCTGGACAGGAAAGGGCACAGCTGTGCTTGGTCTGAAAGCAGAAAACAATTGACCTCCCAGTACCTATTCTTACTTTTATGTTCACATTTAACAATAGCATACTGTATATGTTTTATATAAGCAGCACTGTATAATAACAACTGAACTGTTAAACAATGCCAGTGCTGTTTCCTCAACAATATCCCTGTTCCCCCTCCCCAGGAGAGAGGCCCTATCTGTGTGACTACCCAAACTGTGGGAAGGCGTTTGTCCAGAGTGGTCAGCTGAAGACGCACCAGCGGCTTCACACTGGGGAAAAGCCCTTTGTCTGCTCTGAGAAAGGTGGGTTTTAAATGTGAAGTTTAGAAATGACAATGCTATTAAAATGAACGATATGCTAGTAGAGCGATGTTGTACTGCCAAACAACAAAGTAAAGGTTTTGTGCATTTTTAGGTACTTATAGGTACTTTCCAATGACACGAACTGTGCCTCAGTTGAGCATTTGGAAAGTACCTGTGTACCCTTGTCGGAGTGCAACCGTCTCCCGTAATATAAATGTATGTATCACCACCAGTATTTTCTGGTTAACAACAACAATAAGGTTGAATCACTATTATAACTTTAAAATACTGAAATACAATTCTCACTACCTTGATGTAATATTTTCTTTTCATAACAGTAGCAAACTACAAATGGTCGTCATTACACACCTTAGCTATTTTGAAATCACAAAGAAACATGGCCTTTAATGATTTGCCGCATTTATTCATACCTGTCGTTTTCTCCGCAGGATGTGGCAATCGGTTCACACATGCCAACCGTCACTGTCCCAAGCACCCTTTCTCCCGTCTGAAGAGAGAGGAACCAAAGGAGGGCCTGGGGAAGGCGCAGTCCGTGGACAACAAAGCTGTGGCAGAGTGGCTGGCAAAGTAAGTGAATACACAGGACTGCACATACTAGTTTTCTTAACAGGTGGATGTTTTGAATCAGGACCCACCACTTTTGTGCATTTAACGCCGTTTTCCGCTCACATTGGATGTTAATGTACTCTTCTCCATCCTTGCAGGTACTGGCAAACCCGTGAGCAGCGCGCCCCTCCAACCACCAAGGTGAAGCCACAGGGCAAGGCAAATGCAGAGGACCAGGAGCAGCAGGATCCCATGGAGTTCCTGCAGTCCGATGAAGAGAACGGGGAAGAGGAAGATACCGCAGAGGAGGAGAAGAGCAGCCAGGGAGGAGGAGCCGCCAAGCGCCGCCTCCAGGAGCAGCGAGAGCGTCTCCACGGTGCTCTGGCGCTCATTGAGCTGGCCAACAACCTGTCTGCTTGAACACCCACCCACCTCCCGATCCCGGACTCCCATCCCTTGCCCTTCATACCTCCATTACCAATCTGCCTTCCTGCCGTATGTGCTGTAGCTAGAAATTGCTCATAAATGCAGATCAATGACTAGTTTAGTTTATTCTATCAAGTTGTGAAAGCAGACTTTGAGAAAGAGCTGAATTGGCCTGAGGTCAGTGTTATGCACAGCATCATCTATTCCCCCTCACAGCACCAGGAAGGCACAAGCTAAAGCACCTTATTCAGCTTTCATTTTATCCTTTTAGGCTGCTATAATTGTAGATTTGACAATATGAAGAATGTCGTTCTTTCTTACGTCTTCTAAAGGCAAAGAAAGAGTACCTATTATGTTTTAATTTGTTTTGTTTGCACTTTGATGGTAACGACTTTTTTAAGTATGTTGTGAGTGTAACAGCGTGTGTATGACTGATGTGTACATGGATTAAGCTCAGATGGACAGAATGATACAGGGTGTGGTCAAATATAGGAAATGTTAAGTTGAATTCCAACTGTCAGATGGCCTTTCATCATACTCCCAGGTCTCATCTCCAGCATTGCAAGCACAATTTCACCGCCACTGATGACAGTAGTGGCAGTAGAAATGGACTGAGGAAGGTTCCGATAGTTATCGCCTAGCCTACACAGCGCTCTCCAAGAAGTGTGCATGGGTGGACAAAAGGAGACAAAAACAAGTCAGAGGAGCTGGATCAGTCTGGCATGTGATGTGGTCAGTTTCATACACGAACGAGAGGCGATCATTGCAAGCCTAATCCAGAGGTCTGGTAAGGCAAAAGACTTCAAACTTTGACAGCTTCACTTGTCTCATATACACACAATCGTATCCGCATGACATTACCAGAAGGGGCTATACTGCCTTCTGGATTTAGTTAAGTTTAATTACAACTAACTCATATTCTACAATATTTCAAATGTCCGGAGTCCCTTTTAGGACAAAATAATAGTAATAGATAATAATAATAGATAAAAGAAACTAGTGTAAAACCTGCAGGCCTAAAGTTGTTTTCCAACCATACAGGATATATTTTGATGGATGATGTCCGTCACCTTTTATATTAAAAGGTGGCAAACCAGTGACAATGCGGGCGTAGCGTCATAGTGTGTGGTGCATCATCTCATTTCAAAGGGTTATGAGATATTTCATGTTGTTCTTCTGGGCAACATTTTGTTATACGGTTTGATGGCCCCAGGGTCATTTGATGTGCGAGGAGAAATATTCTGGCATCAATTTTAGAATGTGTTACATAAATGTAGACACCCCATTGATTTTGATTGAGCACTTACACCCTCTATTGAGTCTTGGATTAAGCTTGCAATGCATTGAAGATTAAATTTGTCGTGCGTGTCCAGGATAATGGCACCCGTTTTTTTTTGTTTGTTTGTTTTTACTGATTTGTGTAGTGCTGGGTGTTTTCTTTCTTTTTTTTTTATAGCAACACTACATCTTTCAACACTGTTTGGAGCCTCTCAAAACTGCCCTGCCTCTAGATGTTTGGGGGAAACCTGCACCAACAACCTGTCACTCTAGCTGTGATGTTTGAATCTGTTCGATTTACCCTCACAGTTACAGTGAAACTGGAAGGCAAGTTTACTGTTGATAATCAAAACACCAAATGATTTTATTGTACCCAATTATAGTATATTTTGAAAAAAGTCTAACCCTTAGTTTATTTTGTGGTTTGAGAAGAGTATGGCATTTAATATATACACACATTGTGTTTATTAGAATATTGAGTGTGCGCAATTTGTGCAGAACTTTGAAGTCGAATTTTTGTTTCAGTTTTCCCCTCTGCTAACATCCTCCAGCAGTTGTCATGTTTGTGACGTGTATAGAGTGATCCTGCTTGCTTGGTAGATATTTTATTACACCTTTCAAAGTTAAGATTTCTCTGACAGGCTGTCCACACTGTTATATAATTGTTGGTTTTTCAATAAACATTCACTGACCCTAACCCAGAACTTATGAGCATATCTTGTCAATTTATTCAGTCATGATTTAGTAGTTAAATTAGACAGATAGCACCAGTAATGTGTTCAGGGAAATCAAAGTGTAGAAGTAATATTATGCTCCAATATGGAGCAGAACAACGCCACCAAGTGGTGAATGCTAAAATATTGTCCATTTAGCTGGCAGAGACCTTCTCTGTTGAATCTTCTGTTATGTGAATCTTCAGCTCGTGCGCTCCTCCTGCGTTGCTTCCAGACGATTTGTTGCCAAAGGTAATATACGAGTACACTAGTCCACCTGACATGCTGCAAAGCAAAATATAAATGAATTGTTAGGAAAATGAAGTACTGCTACCACTCAGCCAGTAATCACAGTGACTAACGTGTTCAGCAAGACGATAAGGTTTAGTTCAAAGATGTGTATTTGACTTTAAATTGTTGACTTATTATTGATTAACTAATCTCATCTATCTGGAAATGTCCTAGCTTGCGGATCCTTGTTTTGCTCTGGTTTGGAATTTGACTTGGAAATGGAATTTAATCTCAGTGCTGCTCTTACAAAAACGAGAAATGTAAACGTATTAAGAAATGCCTCGTGTTTGATTATTTGGTCACATCAAACTCTTCTGACTGTCTTCAGTTGTGGTCAAGTACAGTTTACGATAGCATATATGAAAATATGTTGTTAAGAAATAATCAAAACAACAGAATTAAAATAAAACTGGAGTGGAAAAAATACATTCTTACCAAATGCTGAGGCCTAAGAAGTTAGTCCAAGAGAACAGGTAGTCTCCTCCCACAAAGATGCCAATATACGCTACTGCCACATTCTGTAAATAATAACATTTATGCAAGTTAGTGATGATTTTCAGCAGAAATTAGACAGAAAAAAATGTAACAACACAGTCACCTCCACCAGGGAGATTGTTTTCAGTTCTGTATGGTTTTCTGTTTGTTACTTAGCAGAACATCTCAAAAACATGAGTGAAAAATAACAAAAAGTAGCTAGTTTTTGGTGCAGATTTAGATCCAGGTGTGGATTCTTAACATTGCAACAGAGGCCATTTTGAATATGTTCGTTGTTTTACGATCATCACTATGTGTAGTGCGATGTGCTATCCAAATCCACATGCAGGCTGGAAGCAATCTTGGTGGAGATATGCACCGTCTGTTCTTTGTGGTCTAAAAATAGTATTTGTATTAGCGTGTTCTTACCTTTATTGCTCCCACTACTGTGGTAGTAAGTGCTGAGTTATAATAGCTGCACAGGACTATGGAATACATCAGCACAAACCTGAAAAATAACACAGAACCGAGGCTTAAAAAACTGTAATGTAAGAGCTACAGAAGTATGATTTTGAATTTGTTTCTGGACTGAATTGTTGCGACATACCCCATGAAGCAGGACACGAGGAAACAAAAAATAAATGTGGCTTCAACCCAGTCCTCAAATGTGACTGCCTGTGGATCAAAACATACAAGGTGGTCAGGCAGCAAAAGCATACAGAGTTTTGGGCACAAAATACACTGGATCACAGAGACAGTAAGTACCTCGCGTAGATCTCCAGTAAATGCACTTGCCAAGACAGTGGGGATGACAATGATTAGTGCATTGTAAAATAAAACACCATACTTCCCAAGGCCCTTAACAAAAAAAAGAGGAAAATATTTGAAATAATATATCCAAAATCAAACATACACAGATTGTTTGTGGAGATGCGTGTGTAATAAACAGACAACCTAAACGCAGTTACTTTTACTGAACCTCGACACAATCAATACTTTTTCACATTTTACTTCTATAAGACAAAAAAGTCAACAGCTAGTACCTAAAATATAGTAATCAAAAAAAAGTTTTCAAAAATGTTGCAGTTTTAAAATATGTGGTTGAGAGAGTGAATGCAGTTGTTGTCATGTTATATATTTGTATGTATAGTGCTACTAATATTAATGTGTATCTGTTCATGACCCACAAGCTGTTAGTAACTGTCCAAACGTCTTAAACGTGCAATACAAATGTAAACAATCAATCCTACCAAATTTAGGATCTAAACAAGTTGAACCCACTTCCTTCTTTGGCAGGGCAGACTTTAAAGTCATACAATCAACAATATTATTATTTGTCTTGCACGTGTCCCTTTTTAATGTCAAATAAAGCTATTAACCGCGCCCATACAGACATTGAGCTACCAGTCAAACCGTGCAAGTCGTTTCTATTAAAGACTGTGCAGGGATGGTTACCTCGGTGCCGAGTTTCTTCTTGGTGTACACGCCGCTGGCAGCAGTGAAGGCATCATTGAGCAGAATGAAAGTATATCCCTGCACATCGAAGGCCAGGTCAGAACTGGAGGGAGGAGGAAAACACTGAGGGAAAGCACAGCTGTTTTGTCTGCGCTTGTATAAACAATTTCAGTTTCATTATTTTCCTTTAGAAATCAATACCTTGCAGCAACCATGGCACCGAGGACAATGGCAGCAACGCTGTACACAAGGCGTTTAGGAAATGTTTTTCTAAAAAGAGAAATACTGAGGCATTCAGATCATTCAAACCAAAAGCTCCTATCTTGTTTAGCTCTACTGATTAAGTGCTTATATATCTCTCCATGTAATAAGTAGTGCCACGTGATATGTAACATATTCAGACCAGTCATGAGATCAATATTATTATATAAAGTGTTTCAAAGCTCTAACAGCAAAACCTTACCTCAGTAAATGTACCTCTAAGATCATTGTCATCAATATGGTGAATTTCCGTAATACTGTAAACATGGGTAAACTGTAAAAGACAATGTTTTTAGTGGGACCACAGCAAAACTTAAGGACCAAAATCCATTCAATTAGATAACAGCAAAACTGGTAAAACCTGAGTTTTTTTGTGCTTGCCAGTCCTGTTAAATGGTTCCCAACATACAGCAAAGGAAGAGGGAACATCTGGAATGAAAATAAAGGCAAAGTAAGACATTTTTTGGAAACAGAATACAATTAAATACAGATGAATGATAAAGAATCTTTTTTGAAAAGTGAAAAAATGTTTACTTTTAAGAGAATACTTCTGTCAAAATCTTGAAACTGGACTCTTTTGCTCATTTTGGCAGCATAAAGGACAACAAGAGTGGTGATCATCTGAAAGGACCAAAGTTTTCCATGAAATTAGTGTTTGGGTCACAGACAGAGAAGAATCTGCCCCCGGACAACTTACCTGGCCAATTCCCAGACACATGTAAGAGGGAAACCTGCAAACACCCACACATAAGCAGTAGAAGTTAGTGCTATGGGCTTCCTCTTCGCGTGAGCTTTCTTCTTTGACAAATATGGAAATGACAGCGCGACAAAGCGCCACATACCTGAAGCTCGTCAACACGGTTTTATTCACCACCGTAATAAGAAACGAACTGCCGGCGTAAAACGCAGCAGAGAAGAACTTGAGCTGTCCCGAGTGTTCGACCGTTTCTTCACAGGCCGTGGCAGACATCGTTAGATACTTCAACGACACCTGTTAGAGTTCGTTTCCTAGTTGGAGTAATTTCTGGTGTAGTGGAGAACCTGGTTGCAGACAAGTGGGCGGACGTCCATTCCGGAAGTTACGTGCCATCAACAAGCGAAAGTGAGCTAGATTTTCACATTAATGCGTATTTAAACAAACGTCCAACAGCGCAATAGTTTCTGCAATTCTTAGCAACTTTATTTAAATAGTTACTGATCACAACTGAATGGGGGAGGGGGGTCTCAGTAAGCAGTCATGTAAATTAATAGCTACATTAATGTTTGGACCATACAGAGAAAAGTATCTCTGGAGAATGAATACTTATTTAAGTACGTAACTTACTCAGATAAATATATATACAAGTGTTTATTTGGTTTTAACATGAGTATTTGTCATGATAGTGAGGTCATCAACAGCGGAACGTGAGCTAGATTTCTTTTTGAAATTAGATCTGAATTAGATTATTTCCACCATTTGTTTGTAACTTACTTTAAACAGTTAACTAATAACTGAAGCGGGGGTCTCAATAAGCAATTATGTAAATGAACATCTACATCAGAAAGCTTATCCTTGATCTGATACATTAGTGCATGTTTTTGTATTAAGAGCAGTGCTTAAGTAGACATTTAATAACATTGTGCAGCACATCTCTGCCCAGCTTTAGACTGAAGAGCTGTCTGGTAGTAAGGCCAAGATAAACATTGTTATACTAAAAATAGTCATCAAGCTTCAGTATGCAAATCACGTTTGATTACTTGTGTATACTACACCTATAAATCAGATGTTTGGTAGACATACTTCCTTATTTTAGTTTTCTGGAGTCAGCAGTCTGACTAGTTTTCACTATCCTGTTGGCAATAGATCTGTTTGGAATAAAGTTGCACTGTTACATTTGTTGAGACAAATATGCGGAACATGTACATCATCCAAAGTCATTAATAAAGAGGTGCATTATATTGTTTAGTAAAGCAAACTTTGGGAGTCAAACATGCTGAAAGTCAAACTTCGTATATGTGGCAGCCGCTTTGCTAATATGTGCTGATTATTATTGATTTCTTACAGAATTCACAGAATCCAGTGCAGTAACAAGTTATCTGACAGTGAAGATAAGATTTACCAAAACAAGCAATGTTATGTACAATTTTGGAACCAGTTTCCTGAGTGAAACTCTGTAAGGAGGAAGTGCTGAATGTAAAATGTGGTGCTATTTTGCATGTGGAGTTGCCTGAGATCTGTGCCCAGTACATTACCAGACAAAAATATAATACGCCACTGTCTATGAACACACTCAGCAAACCTGAGCAATCTGCAGAAAAGGAGTTTAGAATAAAACGTCAATGAAAATGACAGTGGTTGTGCAGTACATTCCTGATATTGCTATTTGCTTTATTGTATGTACATCATCGTTCTTTGTTTATTCTTTTGGCTTTATCTTTGTTCAGCTTTGTTGTCTTTGTTTTTGGCTGCACGTCTCTTTCTATTTTCCTGTAAATGATGGTTGGAACGGTGTGTAAGTACATTGGGAGTGACTTCCAACTGGAAAAGTCAAATTCCCTGTATGTTCACACATACTCGGCCAATAAATCGGATTCTGTCTTCCACTAGAGAGTGCTATTGCTTCAGACATGTGAAGACAACATCTTGAACTGATGGTTGGTAAGCGCAAGCACAACTAACTCCTTCTTGTGCAAGTCTATTTTATTATATTCTCGCTTTTCCTGTGGTGTTTTTTTTACCACACATTAAACACATATAAAATCTTTTTTTTGCAGATTTTTTCAATGAGAATGATCCCTCTTTGAACAGCATATATGTATTTCAACATAATGCCCTTTGAGGCAAGATAAGGCATAAGCAAGCTATTCTGACAGTTTAAGTGCAGTGTCTGGAGAATTATGACAACATTAAAAGATTGGCAGGAGTTCAATAGTACAGAGCTTTGGCATGCTTTTGTGTACGTTACGGTAACTGTGCTGTGGACCCATCTGACACCATCTTTTTTTTTTCTCAACATCTGTTATTACACTGTTGCTGAGCCTAATTAACTTTTTATTCGGATTTTGCCTCAGGTCTCTGATGAAGGAAATGAAACCTGTAATTGTGTGTGCTTCTTGATAAACGGTATAAAAGGTTGAAATCTCTTTTAAGCTGTTTGGCTGCCTGCACTGGAGAAACCTGCTCTGACTCAAGTAGACATATTATTAAAAAGTATTACTCCTTGAACCTGAGTGACTCAAAGCGTAGATTCCTGTAATTTGCTGGAGGTGGTTTCCTGACGTTTTGACAGTGTGTATTGTGTTTTGAGTAGGCCTGAAGACTTAATGGATTACTGTTCACAGTGAGTTTACTTTGTCATGTCATCAACATATATATCATCTGACTCTCACATAGCCACTTGGATTTTGATAAGATGTTACCTAAGTTTAAAGCTTCAACATATTGCGTGTACATACCTGTGGTAAATAAGACTCACAATAGGGATTTACATTAAAAACAACAGACTAATTGTTCACGAATGAAACCTGGAAGACTTCACAACACTACAGCAACATCAGATGATGCCTGAGGCCAAAAGACAAACTTGAAACATGTTGTACACTCAGTAGCTGCCAGTCCAAAAGCTTTTTTTAACTTTAATTTGACCTGTATTTGTGTTAAAATTGAGCAGAATTAATATCTCTTTTTTCTGCATTGACTGATGCGTGTGTCAGCTCAGTTTCTTTCAGTCTTGGGTGATTAAAATTTTGACTTTCACTGCTCCACAATCCTGGACATTTTTCGAAAGGCACGATCAAGAGAAAGTATAAAAAAATGGGTTCAATTAACACTTATTATTATTAAATTAGTAAATTAGTTATTTAAATTAATAACAAGAAAACACCTAAACATGTAATACCTAGTAGTCAAAATGTATGTACTCAACTTTGCGAGGATGATTCCATTCTCATAATGTTGAGAATTTAGTAGACAACCATCCACTATCCTTTTATTATATTTTATTGAAGTAAGTAAAAGTAATGATCCAAAAAATTTTGCCTCGGTGATGTAATGATGATCTTAACAACTTTAAAAGGCTGAAAGGTCAAAACATTTTTGCTGTAAAAGATGTCTATTTTTAATGCATTTCAGTACAATACCTGAATAAAACATAAAAGTAACATAACCAAATTAAGAAAAGTTAACAAAAACAAGATGAAAAGCCCGTCATTAGAATGTAATTAGATTCTTTCACCTCTATATCTTTGTTTTTCAAAGGATCACTTACATTGAAATGAAACCAAATTACTCAAATGAATGAGCTTAGTGAAGCTTTCCAAAAGGTTTTACAGCCTTTGCTGTATGCAGTAACTTGTCTCTGTGGTTAGTCATGACAGAGGAGGGAGCTGTGTCGGGGTTTCAATCATCACAGGACAAGACTGAACTAGGACAGTTCAAGTCCATTTTACTTTTATTTCGATAAAGATGTGGAGTAACATTTCCAAGGGTATGTTAAAATATTTATAGATTCCTCAGATAAGTAGTTATTTTGACCTGTATCTTTATCTTCTGAATATACAAGAGCAGTGTTGTATTCAGAACGGTTGATAGTTTATGGCTCGACACTCATCAACACTACTACATCCGGAGGCATACATAAAAGTAACATGAAAGAAAAGTAAAACAGAAATCACATTTCACAGAGATTTGTTCTTACAATGATTGTATAAAAGCAGTGATGAAAGAAGTATTCACATCATTTTGTTAAGTAAAAGTAGCAATACAACACTATAAAACTAATCCACTATAAGTAAAACACTATAACAAATATACTCAAAGTTCTCATAATGCAGAATTACCCCTGCCAGTACTATATCTTATTATTAGATCATTATTATTCATGTATTAACATGTAAGCGGCACTTTAATAGTATGATATCAGCCGAGGTGGAGCTGATTTTTACCGCTTCATATACTGTTGGGTAGTTTCATCTATAACAATGCGTCAGATTTTATAACTGATAATATGTTTGATACGTAATATTTCAATCTGAATTGTAACTAGAGCTGTAAAATGAATGTGACGAAGTATTAAGAACAATATATCCCTCTGAAATGTTGTGGGGTAGAATTTTAAAGTAGTATAAAATGGAAATAGTACTCTGAATTGTACTTAAGTGCAGTACTCGAGTAAAGTTAGTTAGTTACTTTCCTCCGCTTTATAAATGTCGTAGCGAGTAGATAGTATTCCCAAGTCAATCTGCATATTTTGCATAATCAATAAAAAGAGACAACCATGAGGGCTTTTTTATGATACAAGCTCTCAAAACATCAACTGTAGAAAACACGACACACAGGCAAGTAAAACGTTTCATTCCACGGCTCAGTTAACTGCTCTCTTTTTTTTCAGCTTCTCCGTACCCAGAATCTTTATCAGGTCTTCCAACACCTTGAGATCAGCACATATGGGTGTTGCCCTGTAATTTAGGTACAGTCTGTGGACCACAAGGAAAACAAATTATGTTTCAGGTTTAGATAAAAGCAAAAATATACCATATATGCTTTATTTGTAATCATATGTTACAGTTAAAGCATTTAATCATGCGTGTAAACTGTGTTTAGACAGTATACAGAGGACACTAGGGAAATGAAGCACTTCATTGTAATCATTTGGCTCATTGTTGATCTTCACCACTTACAACAATGCTTCGATGTCACAGGCGCCGCTGTTTTGTTGCAGTCCCACTCTTGTTACCTTCCGCAGCAAATGCTTCGGGACATTCCTTTTCGTTTTGATGCAGCATTTTGGGATGAAAGCTGCAATGTGGGATTAAGATCCATTATCAGAATGTTGGAAAGAAAAAATGTAGAATAACCTGTATATATATATATATACAATTACCATAAAGAGTATGGTAATTGACAAAGAAATATTAAACTTAAATTTGCAATAAGACTGATGAATTGCAGTCCTTTGGGGGATTGAAAAGTTTTCCCATTATTACCATAATAAAATTACACATAGAGACTTTGGATGGAGAGAATAACAGATACAATACAATACAACACATGCTCTTTATTTTAACTGAAATATGCACCTCGACACTTATTTATGTTCGCACCATACAGAGAAAATGATCTCTGAGGATTTATTTAAGAGCATGAATGGCACTATTCCTCAGATCCAAGTGTTTTCTTGGTTTTAACATGAGTATTTGTCATGATAGTGGGTCCTTACCGTCAGTAGAGGTGATGGCCAAAGCACACAGGCAGACAATCACAAATGCGACTTTCAGATCCATGATGGCAGAGAAAATGAGGGGAGGAACTCTGTCCTTGCTGTTTAAATACTTACCCCGAACGCACAAACACACCCATTCACATACAAGTGTGTGAACATCAGCTGAAACCATCCATCACAGAGAAATTAAGCCATGAGGAATTTAAAGTCTTTCAACTGCCTGCACTGGATCTGGTTGTCATCCAATCTACTCAAGCTAAACAGCAACAAAACAGAGCTTGTGGTTGTGGCTTCTAAGGCTCTGCTCCGGAAGGTCGGAGATCTTCCCCTTGAGGTGGACGGCTGCTCCATCTGCTCATCCCCTGATGTCCGGATCCTGGGTGTTATCCTCGACTCCACCCTCTCATTCCAGCCACACATCAAATCCATCACCGAATCTGCTTTCTACCACCTCAAAAATATCTCCAGACTGTGGCCATCTCTCACAGACTCCGTGACAGAGACCCTCACTTATGCTGTCATCACCTCCCGTCTTGATTACTTTAATGGAGTCAGCTGCCAGGGTACTCATCCACCCCCTAACCCAAGCACCACATCACCCCCACCCGTATTCACCTACACTGGCTCCCGGTGAAGTCCCGGATCTCATAGAAAATCCTTCTTCTCACCTACAAAGCCCCCCATACCATTGCCCCCCAGTACCTATCTGAACTACTCCACCACTATATCCCTTCCTGGAATCTGCAGTCATCAGACACAGGTACGCTCACCATCCCCCACAGTGGGGGGGCTGCAGACTTTTGGGGACAGAGCTTTGAGTGTGGCAGCCCCCACCCTGATCACGCAGTGATCAGCAATTCTGCAACTCTGGACATTTTCAAACGACTTGCTACCATCATTTAATGTTTTCATCTCTTTTATTTTGTGTGCCCCCCTTCTGTACAAAATGTCCATGGGTCACCTGAAAGGTGCTATATAAATGTAAGCTATTATTACTATAGATGAAAACAAATGTTACTTTCACTCTGACCCTTTGTTCTGTAGTGAGTGGTACAGGTATGCTCCACTCAGACAGGCTCCGACAGGTTTAATAACCACTCTTTTGACTGGATCTTATTTGATTGATGGATTCAGAATAAAAATTCGGCAAATGCCACACCCCGAGTCACAAAAGACGGAATGTAGATCACCGTTAAACAGTTAAGAGCAAATGTAAACTTAATTAAGGTCAAACGTCAGCTAAAGAAAAGTGATCCAGCTCTTTAAACAGCCTATTCAAAGGTCAGTGTGAAAAGGACAAGGATAAATAACACAACTTGTATATATATTTATAACAAATATATAATAACTCTTGAGAAAAATTTGAATATGTGATTAGTGCAAAGGCTGTGGAATAATGTTTTGATGTTGAAAAATAACTAATAATCATGGGAACAATCCGTCAAGCAGAGAACCGGAGTTCTAACACCTAAATCTGTGGAAAGAAGAGCTCAAAAGATAATTATCGAATAAGGGCTATTTAAATTTGACATTTGGTAACATAAAGTTCTCCATTTTGACAAATATATGAATGATGATAATATATTATGTTGGCCTTAGGCTGCAGAAGCTGCAGCTCAGAAGCCAAGACATTTCACATTCATTGTGAGCTCGGGGTGCGGCTTTCAAACCTCTGTTCCGCGTTGTTCACTGTATCGTGCGATCGTGAAAACCATACCGTATAATTATTGGGGGAAAAGACTCCTCTACCCCAGGGACATTTTTCTGGTAGCACACATGAGAGAATGACTGTGTGGGTGTTAATTTAAAACTGGAAAAGTTGGTATACAGTATCTGTATGATGTTTGGTTTGCTTTTCATTTTGAGCATGCAATACTAAATACCTTTTCCCATATAAAGCCTTCAAATCACACTCCTGTCTGAGGAGGTTTAAAACTCTCTGACAGGTTTTTTTAACTTTGTAAATTAAATCTGGAGGATTTGTTTTGGTCTTTAAAATAAGCCAATGTGGTACTAAACACAGAGTAGCTTTTCCCACTAACTGGCTCTAATAAGAATGTCATTTCATTGACAGGTCATAATTTATGGATTGATTATAGGATTTAACAAATTAAAATTTGGACTTTATGATGGTGCAGATCAAAAGTTAAGGGACCCCTAAAGTTGTTACAATTCCGCCTGAGGACGGCATGAATGTGTGCACCAAATTTCATGACAATCCAATTCAATAGTTGTTGAGTGAGTGAAAACTATGACCTGCTGGTGGCACTAGAGGAAAATTCTAAGAATCATGTAGTCAGTAGGATTCATCCTCTGGGGACCATGAATGTCTGTACAAAGTTTTAAGACAGTCCATCTAATAGTTGTGATATTTCAGTCTGGACCAAGGTGTTACTCTGCATTTTGCAGAAATTATTATACTGTAGGTGATTTCAAACATAAATCAGAATCAGAATCAGAAATACTTTATTAATCCCAGAAGGGAAATTGCTTTTTGATACAGTTACAATGCTCAATAAAGTTATTGAAAAAATAATAATAAACAGTAGAAAATAGAGG
>JAVQJL010076282.1:0-34401 GCA_036024295.1 Nannoperca obscura
GCTACATACATAAGTCTGTATTCACTCTTTTGGGCTGTCACTTTTTTGTGAACCTCAAACACTTATTTAAATGAAACCATTCAAAAGATATTGAGGGGAAATGTCTCTCATCTTTGCTGCAACCGCTAACAACTCACAGACATCTGAAACATGACAAGGAACTCCAACTGCTTTTTTGTAAGCGGATCACAAACCAAAAAGGTTGGTAGCCAATGCTTTAGTAATATATTGCACATATGTTTTTTTGTTTTTTTTATGTACATTTTTTTTCTGAAAAGTAACTATCAACTAGAGCTGTCAAATAAATGTAGTGGATTAAAAAGTACAACATTTCCCTCTGAATAGTACAAGTATAAAGTAGTATAAAACGGAAATACTCAAGTTAAATACATGTACCTTAAAATGTACCTAAGTAGAGTACGGTTGTGGAGTACTTGATAATTACCACCACAGAGGGGCTATAGTAAAAGCATTTTATCTTTAATATTATTACTCATAATGATATTTTATTATTTTATCAGAAACTCTTCAGTTTCTAAACACAGGTGTCGTCAGGCTCTTTGCCTCCAATCCTGTTGAGGCAGCTCTGGTATCCTGGTGTAGATGTGTCACAGAGCTATTAACACGGGTGATGAGTCACTGTGTTGTTGAGGGCTGTGTGGTTTGAGTGTGATGTATCAGACACCCACAGTGTGGTTCCCAGAGTCCCCTGCCAGTCATTGTGGCCATGGCTGTTGGCTGGCTGCTCTGCCAGGGAGACTTACAGGCCAGAAGTGTTGAAGGGAAAGCCCTAGAGAGCCAGGGATATGAGCTGCAGTGGCCAAGTGGTAAATTCTCACCTGCTACTAAGTGAGAATTAGCGCTGTGATCGTTTTCCTTTCACGCTGTGAGTCACATAACCTCAGTCCCACAACCTGCTGTTACCTTTCTGTATGTCTGTGATGGTCTCGCACAAATACGACTGAAAGAGTTTCTCTTGTTTAGCCTTAAGAAATAGGCCTCACTGCCCTGGTGGTAGCCCACACAGCAGCAGTGGAGCTTTTGACTCGGTTGCTGGTTGGTTAATATTGTGCTCACATTTCTCCTCCTGTCCCAGGTATTTCTTCAGGTCGTTGGAGTGATTGCAGTAGCTGCCGTCATCATCCCCTGGATCCTTATTCCTATTGTTCCCCTTCTTGCTGTCTTCCTGTGTCTGCGATGCTACTTCCTGCAGACCTCCAGGGACATCAAGCGCCTTGAGTCTACCAGTAATATTTTTTCTTTGGGTGGTGGGGTGGGCATGTCCATTTGTGGTAAGAGACAAAAGCAGACCACAGGAATGCTAATAGACCATTGAAGAAAGCCATGGTCATTAGCATAAAGGCTAAAGGTGGTGGTGGCCTATGGCTCGGCCACACGCAGTTTCCTCCAGAGACTGGAGTTCATGACATCACATACAATGGGAAAAATGCCAAGTGGGCATGACTAGGCCATTGCAGCCTTTGTTCATCTATTTTATTCTGGGCTGAGAGCCCAAATGCACATTGGCCAACAGGTTCCATCATCTTAAAAAACAAAAGTTCTATTAAAAAGCTCAGAGGAAACATTTAGGTTTTGTCTTGGTTTTGTAAGCCTAACAAATAGAAACAAAAGACCAATCAACTGCAACCTTTCACTAAATCAAAACTGGTGTCAGGGGCGTATTGAGTGTTCGGATGAGGCAGTTCACATACGGATTCCACTATTGATTACCAACACTTTTTCTTTGTCTACATCTTCTGAAGGTCAATATATTGAGTAGAAAACCTCAAAACACCAAGCAGATTGACTGAATGACTCACTTAAAAATAGAGAAATGTGACGCATAGAAGCAGTCAGTTATAAAAGTATGGTACACGAACACAAATATGTTCTGAAACTATGTTCATAGTTTAAAAGTTATGTTTGAAAGTCTTGAGTAAGAAATGCTTTTGTTTTTGAAAAACAACATTGGCATGTTGAATGCATGGATAGCTGATTTTACAGATGCATTTTTGTTCAAATTCTAACAGATATGGTGTGTATATATTTCTTTTAGCTCGGAGTCCCGTATTCTCCCACCTTTCTTCTTCTCTCCAAGGCCTGAGCACCATCCGTGCTTTCAAGGTTCAGCAGAGGTTTCAGCAAATGTTTGATGAATATCAAGATCTTCACTCAGGTGAGAATAAAAACGTATATTTCAGGTAAGGTCATTATCATACTCATTCAAAGCTTACATTTAGTTATTATCAGCAATATTTGGGCGGTAGAGATTACAGATATTAATCTGTGTGTTTGTGTTTGTTAACAGAGGCCTGGTTCTTATTCCTGACTACCTCTCGCTGGTTTGCTGTTCGTCTTGATGGAATTTGCTCAGTTTTTGTTACCATTACTGCTTTTGGCTGCCTTTACCTCAGGGATGGTACTGTATGGGTTTTGGATAAAACTCGTGACACGTTATTATGACACATGAGGCATCATTAGCGAAACCATGTTGATAAACTCATGAATGTGTGACTGGATGTGTTACAGGACTAGAACCGGGTGCCGTGGGTCTGGCTCTTTCCTATGCTGTGACACTTACAGGCATGTTCCAGTGGGGCGTCAGACAGAGTGCAGAGATCGAGAACATGGTGAGAGCCATTAACTAGTTTATATTTTGATTTGACATCACAAAACCCATTTCTGATTTATTCTTTGAAATGTCACTCAATTTCAGAAAGTGTTGTAAGCACTGGATCCTCAAACCTCACAAAGAAAATAGTGGAAAACAAATAAGAAAAATCATGTAACGCCACTGGCTGCTTCAAACAGTGTTAATGATTGCTGGCTAAAGGGGCACTGCACAGATTTGATGATGTTCAGTTTATCACCGGAAGTACTACTCAACCTGTCAAAACATATAATGTCTTCTGTTGCTCTGGAGAGAGCTGTTTAAAGTTTGAAAAAATGTCACGTTTACCGTTCTTTGTTCAAATAATGTTATTTATTTATTATTTACGTGATTGTGTTTCAAGTGATCAAAAGAACAAAATGCATAAATCATAAATCTGTCTATATATTCCATGTCAGAATTGCCTTGTTTTCTGTAGATGACATCTGTGGAGAGAGTGGTAGAGTATGCAGAGCTGGAGAGTGAAGCACCCTGGGAGACGGACAAACAGCCTCCGCATGACTGGCCCAAGACAGGCTCCATCACCTTTGACAGAGTCAACTTCTCTTACAGTGCCAGTGAGCGTTTGGTCCTAAAGAACCTGACTGTTGTCTTCACATCCAGAGAAAAGGTTCTTGTCTTTATTCCCACCTGTGCATGCTCACTGGTGTGCACAGCCCCTGACGTAGGTTGATATGCAGCTAGTGTAGAAGGTGTGATGTGATTCTTTTTTATGTGGCATTATTCTCGAATCAATTATTAAAGGGACACCATATTGTGCTGCTGAATCTTCAGCACTATACCATTTGTGATTCATGGAATACATATCATGTAATTAAGACTGTTCAAGTGGATCCATTTGTTCCCAATTTGCATTTTGAGCTACCTGACGGTGACAACTGTTTATTCACTATAAGAGAGAGGAGAGGCCGAGGGAGAGGGGCGAGGGAAGAGGGAAGAGAGAGAGGAAAGCAGAGGGAGATGGTTGAGGATGATTGAAATTGTGTTTAATGCAGGGGGTGTATTTTGCATGGCTATGGTTGGCCAGGGCGGCTGATTTCACAATGGATGGGTTGATAAGTGTAGAGGCCCTGGCTCTGACAGCCCATGGGAGGGATCCCTGCCACATGCCATGGGGGTGCAAGGCTTTGTGCATCCTGTCAGTTCCCTTGACACCCTTTCACAAGGAAACCTGCACCTACAGTACAACATCCATTCACTCTTGCCCTCACTACTGTACATAGTCATACAAAAACACATGACTCACTACAAAACCACCTATCACAGAGAAATATGTTAGTAAGGGCATATTACTTATCTCTAAGATCAAATAAACTGTAACTGCACAATGTGGTTTCTTAAATGAACATTTTCAATTGATGTTTGTCTGAAATAAGATGAAAAGGTAAAATGTGACAAGCCTTTTCTCATAGTTTGATTAAGGAAAGCCAAGGAGACAGTTCTTTTGAGAAAAATAACCATTATCGGTCGTTTGTTCAAGCTTAAAATGACATTTATTTTCGTTCACTGCCATTCTGGATGTAGTGTAGCATTCTTATAGTGCAGCTTCAGGTGGATGAACAGGTGAACAAAGCTTCTGGGTTCACATCTTGTCTCCTACTACCAGTCAGTATTTATTCCTTTTTCATTAATCACTGAAATGTTTTTTCTCTAACTTTAACTAAGCTATTGGCTAGATTTGACCATAACTAAGGGGGCGGCGGATCAGAGGACCTACATCATTGTTTTACAGTATTAATTGTGTCTTGTAAAACGTAGCAATCTCCTCAAAAGTCTGCAAATGTCTTCCCCGCAATCTCAGCATCCTCATGTTGAGGCAGGATCTTATACGTGTTAGTTGTTTCTCTCACAAATGAACAGTCTCTTGACCACAGGCCGAGGCAGGTCATTCTTCCTGGGGTCCATCCCTGTGACATTAGAGAACCCATTGCAACCCCAGTTGAAATCCATGATTTGATAAAAGGTTTCTTCCTCCTCCAGCCTTGGGAATCAGGTTCAATTCAATTCAGTTTTATTTATATAGCACCATACCATAAGACAGTTATCTGAGGGCACTGTTTTGTAGGGCAGGTCTAGACCAACTCCATATTTATAGAGGTCCCACAGTTGCCGCCATGAGCAAGCACTAAGCGACAGTGGCAAGGACAAACTCCCTTTTGTCAGGTGGAAATCTCAAGCAGAACCAGGCTCTAGGTGGGCGATCACCAGCCTTGAACAGGTTATGGAGAGCAAAACAAATGAAAGATACAGCAAGTTCACAGTCAGAAGAAAAGCATAAAAGACTGAATACAAGTAATAGTTCAGACAATGCACCTCCTTGTTGACTTGCACAGAGTGAGATGACTTCTACGTGTGAATTAATGACCCATTTGTGTGTAGCTCTATTGGTTGCAACAATGCTTTCTAGTCCTTCCTCTTTGAAAACCTTCAAAGTGTGAAAACCTTTGTTCGCGATAACGTTTCTCACTCCTGCTACCACCTGGGTGGAATGCCTATGTCTGGATCCCGGGAGGCACAGGTTTGTGTGTCTAGGATGTTTTTTGGCACTGTGGTGTAGCCTTTTCACTGCATGCATCCACACTACCTCTCCTCAGTTTTACAAGGAGGATGCTGATTCTGTCAGTAGTTGTAAGCTCATCACTTGGGTGTACTGAGAGGGCACACAATAACTCTTTGAGTAAGAGAGAGTTGGAAAAAATAGCATTGTTGCATTCTCTCTGTGTGTTGGCATGTTATGAAGCACGCGCAGTGGTTCTTTGTTATGCACGTGGTATTGTTGGTAACCTCTTGGCTAAACAAAAGGTTGCCCGTTGGCTATGTAATGGCCAATAGCCGTATGTAATGGCATATAACATGCCTATGTGTTGGCAGGCAGCAGTCCACTTCAAGTAATGATTTGCCTCGTGGTGGCATTGTTTACACCGTTGCTATTTGGTTCTAGCTTGCATTTGGGTCTTACTGTGAGCAGTTTGATCTCATGTTCTGTGTGGGTCCTCTTTAAGTCTAGGATGAACTCAGGTCAAAATTTTATTTAGATCAATACCAAA
This sequence comes from Nannoperca obscura, assembly GCA_036024295.1. Taxonomy (NCBI): domain Eukaryota; kingdom Metazoa; phylum Chordata; class Actinopteri; order Centrarchiformes; family Percichthyidae; genus Nannoperca; species Nannoperca obscura. The sequence goes on from JAVQJL010076282.1 coordinate 5,719, forward strand.
TACCTGTGAAACTACTACCTGTGACATTCTCAGTTTACCTTGTGTTTAGTGCTAATTACCAAATGTTTGCATGCTAACACAAAAATAAGACAGCGGAACAGCTGAACATGGTAGTTTCATTATGTTTATGTTGTAAATGTTGTAATTGTGAGCAGATGTTAGCTGATGTGCCTGCCTGGCCTCATTCAAATGAATAAGAGGGTTCGTTTTTTCATGCAATTCTACTGTGGGTCTAAATGCAGGCTTCAGAACTCTTACATCCTGATTGGGTGGCTTGCACAGAAAATGAAATACACAGATACCAAAAAAAACAGGGTTAAGCCTATAAAGCTTATAGAGCCTTGTTTAATGGCATCACCTGTTATCATAGAACTAGAGTAATAATGAGTAACTACAAATTTCCAACCTACAGACATTGGCGTATGCAATGCGTGAAACTGCTGGACTATGAAATGAGCACTTTTATAATATATAGCGCACTTCAAAATAGCTTCCTTGAATCATAACATGCAAAAGGTCCAACACAAAATGATTCAGTTCATATATTAAGTGTCTTGACATGGCATCAAGATGAATAAGCTTATATTACATCAATCTCTTTTCATCTCCATGTGATACGAGTGTTTCCATATGGCATGTTCCCTAAGTGACATGACACAATAAGCACTAGTACGATTAATAGCCTGAAGGAACATAATAATATTTTCTCTTGTCTCTCCACTCTAGGTTGGCATCGTTGGACGCACTGGCGCTGGTAAAAGCTCTCTGATCTCGGCCTTGTTCCGCCTGGCAGAACCTGAGGGGAGAATAATAATCGATGGTTTCCTGACTTCGGAGATTGGTCTGCACACCCTGCGCCAGAAAATGTCCATCATCCCACAGGTACCCTTTTTAAATTGCCCTCAGTCTCAGTTGTTGACACTGCATACAGTAACCAATGGGAACATTTAAATATTAGTTAGAATCATATATTAGAAATTGAATACGGCAATTTAACTTCCAGTGTGATATTATGCTGCCGTTTCTAAAACTGCTGGACTTTTGCTTTGACAGCTTCTGTAAGGTTTTTTAATTCTTCATGATTGAGAAATGGCAGATAAACACTGGTAACAGAAACCTTCGTGCTTTGGCCCTTTTTTATATGCTTGGCTTTTAAAAAAGCTAAAACAAGTGAGGAGAATTACAGTCGTCTCTCAGGGGATTTCTGAAAGTGAGACAAACGGATGCCTTGAGACAGTTTAACTTTATTTCCGCTTGTTGAAACTGATACGGCATTAAGAAAATGCCAGCCTGCGGGTGAGTGTCAGCAGAGTGGAGGGAGGGGAGAAGACTCCCACGGCCTGTACTGTGAAGAGAGCAGTTCCCCATCCCTGACAGAGGATTAGCCCTCTACCCCCCAAACATGGGAAAGCAGCTTAGAAGAAGTCTCCCCCATCCTCACAGCCAGAGTCCCCTTGTACACCGTCACTTTGCCCAAGTCTCAAACATTTCCAGGGTGCAGCCAAGATGCCCAAAAACAGTTTCATTAATGCTTTTCTATGGATTTGATAGGTTTCTGGCATTGCTACTACTTCAGATCAAGTTTTACTTCCTTTTCCAAAGTAGTTTGAGATGGATGTGATGTGTGTTTGATGTGATTTTGTTTACTCCTTCTGTCTCTCCCAGAGGGAGAGACTTGCACAAAGTGGCAGGTTACGAGTCAGAAGTTTAACTGCACGCCCATCTGTATTACATACTGGGTGGCATTTTCATGACAGTCATGAAGTCTTACCAGTGTTCAGAAGAGTAGAGTTTCTCTGTATCATGCTCTTAGTTTTACAAATGTATATAGCGAGAAGTCTCTTTGATTTACACAAATTCACCTGAAAGCTTTTTTATTCTCCTGCGAGACGTCAGAGATGAAGTGATATTCAGTCAGCCTTGCATGGAAAAAGAATCTTGATATAAATTGCTAGTTGCCTCACCTTTTCATGCTGACTTTTGAGAGTGTGATATGTATACTATACATTGCCAGTGAGGAGTTTCATTATTTGCCAACCACAGATTTGATTATGATAAGCTTTTATTAGCACATGGCATTAAAAAAAGGATACATTTCAGTTTCTATTGAATTCTCAGGAATTACTTAGTAAAAAATGAATTCTGTGGCAAACAGAGGGCTTAGAATTGGTAGAGCACATAATCGGTCTATGGAAAGCTGTGCTTGAAAGCGGTTTTTCCGACCTAACATTGAATCCTCAATTAAAGTGTGTCACAAAACTAGTTTGAATTGGGACTTCTGCTGGCTTAATGACAAGGTGGCATTTTGGTGAGCTCATTGGAAGCTCATTGGAAGTAAAGAGGTGGAACATTTTCTAAGGCACAGGTCGCAGGGATGATGTCCTGAAAGCGTTATTTTTTCTTGATGAAAATTGAGCAGTTTGTCCTGAGTCTTCTGACCTACATAAAGGTTTGCTGGGACATGATTTTTTTTATTTGAGGCACGTGTGCACTGTATAAATCTCTGTGCTGACTCACATGAATGCATGCAGGATATTTTTCTGTGTTGCTGTCAAAGCACTGGGTTTGAAGCCGGCCTGTAAGAGAGCAGAGATGAAGGCGTGGATAGTGAGTCACATTCAGACCTCTGTAGTTCTGTAACCTTAACGCAGGACACTTAGGCTTTTAGACCCATTGTGTATTTTACTCTTGCTCCTGGTCTAATCTCAGATGCCAGGCAAACATTTCCTATCTTGATCTGAGGTTAGATTCACATCTTGAGTAAGCTGGAGTTATCATGTTGCCTTGACTGTGATGGGGATACAATGGAAGTCTATCAGTTATTGTTATGTTACTTGCTTGCTGCTCTGCGTCACCTCTATTACTGTGATAGACTCCATCACATCTCATTAAAGCTTTTTGCAAATGGTCATTAGAACCATTTACATGTCATAAATTCAGTGTTGTGTTTCAAAAGAAAGCGCAGCTGTATTTGTTCACTGATAAAACAATGCGGAAATGATGGCATATGAAAACCTTATCTACGGCAGCTCTGTATCATGTGAGGCAAAACGTTGTCTTTATGACGGCCCGGGAGAGTCCTGGTAAGCGTTCAGTAAATCACTTCAACGTTGGAGCACGATTTATGAATAAATATCTGACCTGACATGAGGAGATGCCGGCTTGCTCCCGTTTATCAGGTTTACCACAAACAGAGTGGCATGTTGGAACAGTGCCTGTGGACTTGCGGGCTCTTTCCTCTGCACTGTAATAAAGAGCTTTATTTACTCTCTTAAAGATGGCTGTGTGGCTGAACCTTGATACAGGTGTGTGGCTCACCATAAATACATATCTTGGACATCCTAGCTGTCTGAAATCTGAGCCTGTCTTTTAATGAGGGCGCGATAACCCTGCTCCACGGAGCAAAGCTGTTACTTTCGGCAGATATTTTGAGATTATCATTGCTAATACAGCTACTGTATGAAATTCTTGTGACTAGGTGGCACTTTTCTGCGTCATATTATACATTCATACACTGCACTGTTATTCTTTACCAGCACCAGTGCACAAGCTCTGGTTTTCTAAGTAAAAAGATCAACTTATTGAAGCATAGTTGGCCAGAAAACTGAATAGAGCTCCTGAGTGGAGCAAGCCCTTTGTGAACACCTTCCCCTCAAACATTGCCTAGTGGCGCTCTATAAAGCTTGTCTTAACCCTTTCATACATCTTCTCCCTTGTCATTATCTTAACTGGCCACGGCCTTCTCTTTCTATATCCATCTATCCACAGGACCCAGTTCTCTTCACGGGCACCATGAGGAAGAATCTGGACCCTTTCAGGCAGCACACAGATGAGGACCTGTGGAATGCACTCCAAGAGGTACTCCAGCGTGGCTCTGAATGATTCCCCCTTGCCTGGCCCAGGGGGGGATCCCTCTGTCCCCCTGTACAATGCTGCCATTCAGCCTCCCTGCTCGCCACAAGTCATGGGGGGAAATCCCATTAGGGCCATGGGGCCCAGCTCAATGTGCGGCTTGTAACTGGGAACCATTGAAAGTGCTGGGGGAGATGTGTTTGGGCAGTCAGGCCAACCAGGATGAAGGCTCCCCCCACAGTGAAGGGCTTCAGCTCCTGGTCCTGCCTCTGAATGGGTTTGGTGGCCTGGATTAAAGCTAGAGGCTGGCCACAAGAGAGCACTGGCCAAGGTCATCAGTGGACCTGGCCCTGCATTGTGCCAGGCGGTTAATGGGTGTGTTTGGATAGCTCTTTAAAGACATCCCCACAGGAAGCCTTTATGCAGGAGTAATGAAGGGTTGGGGCTCTGCTCTCCCTCTCTGCAGGTGCAGATGAAGGCCGTGGTGGAGGACCTGCCCAATAAGCTGGAGACGATGCTGACTGAGTCAGGCTCTAACTTCAGCGTGGGCCAGAGGCAGCTGGTGTGTCTGGCAAGGGCCATCCTCCGGAAAAACCGCATCCTCATCATTGATGAGGCCACAGCCAATGTGGACCTAAGGTCAGGGGACCTGGGTCCAAAAGTAAAACTTTTTCATTCTTGCTTTTCATCACGGCCCTTTCCACATGTGGTTTGTTTACTGTAATCTAGTGCTTCACCAGATGGATATATTTTTTATCTGGGTTTAATAAATACCACTTCAGAATAAATTATGATAAACTCAAATTATTCCTAAAACAGTACTTTTGTTTGAGCAGAAAAATCAATAGCACATAAGTGAAACTGTCATAAAAATATGTACAAATGTATCACGTATCACTATAATACACGTTGCCTGGTGGTAAACAGAATATGAGTCACAGAGTGGCAGAGTTATCAGAGTACCACTGCAGTAAACCGGACTTTTAAGAAACAAAAGATGATGTTGAATCAGTGATTCATGATTCATGAAATCATAAAGTATATCTAATAATATATATGATAATAATAATAATAATAATAATAATAATAATAATAGTCAAATAAACTAACCCTGTCTTTGTTAACTTAAGGACCTCTGCTATCCTTTGTTTTTTTGTTTTTTTTTGCCTACTAGTGCACATACCTCACTGCTGATGAGCCATTGTTCTGTGTCAAGTAAAATCCCTGCCCAAGGGTCTATAGGAAGAGTTTTTTTGTGCTGAGGTGTTGTGTTCCCTTCTCCTTTTTAGAACTGACAGCCTCATCCAGCAGACTATCCGGGACAGGTTTCAAGAGTGTACAGTCCTCACCATTGCTCACAGGCTCAACACTATCATTGACTGTGACAGAATAGTGGTAAGTAAGAATGCAGTAAATGTCCATTGTCCAGCACTTCTGTCAGTATTTTAAGTGAGACCACTAATTTAATAATAATAGAAAAAAGGGGTTTAACAAAAGGTTACCGTTTAGAAGTTCTTTTAGTCCTAACATTTTGTGATATCCCTTCACAAACATTAAGAAAACCTCCTTTCTTATCATACTATAATAAATTGAGCTCCTGTTGTGTGCCACACTACCATATGTCAAACACACCTGAGATTCAGAGCTTACAAACACCTCTTCCTTTCTTTTCAAGGAGACTACTACACAATCTTTACAGAATTTTAATTCACTTGCCCTATTTTACAACAGCTGGGCTGATTTCTCCCTCACAGCATTCCCTCTCATTGAGCCTGCGCTCGTGCCACTTGATCTTTGGCCCTTTCCTGATACTGCCTGCAGAGGTGCCAATTAGTGCCATTTGTGGTAGCATTTGTCAAGCGTCTGTGGAGGACAGGGCACGACCTGGTGGCTGCTCGGTCACTGAGAGGGTTGCTGAGAAAAGCCAAGTATCACACAGCGGGGACTGTTTCACACCTACACTCGTGTTAAATGCTCCCAGATTGTAGCGCACTCCGGGAGAACCAAATTGGGGCCCACCTGAATTGCCTTGTCCAAAACCGTGCCATTTTTAGACGCAGAATGTTTTCCAAGATACAAACTCCGTCTCCTAGTATCCTGCTCCTGAACTGTCGATTATGACAGCAGCTGCTGAAGGCTCTCTTTCATACCAAACACTCCCTGAAACTGGGCTTTAGCAATAACAAACTGCTCATTACCGCTGTAAGAGGATCGAGCTTGTTAAAATTTGTCTGTGATATAATTGTAGTCTTTTCCAAACTGCCTGAATTGGCACTATTCTTTGTGTGGTTTATATAGCATGTGATGACACAGGAATGATGGTAATTTTCTGGAGAGTCTTAAAGGTGTGATTGTTGGATTTCACTGAGGACCACCCCTGAGCTGCTGAAACGCGAGGATAAATACATGGATAAATCACTGATCTTCTGTCTGTCAGAGTCAGCGTACTAGACTTTCACACTGCTAACAGGCCGCCCTCATTGTCCGTGACCCCGTCGAGCAGAAACAGGAACCTGTGTTTGCTGTTGCATGAGTCACGTAAAATGGAGGGTTCCTGTGTGCAGAGAACTACTGTTTCCCTATTCACTTTGCACTGTCTGCATGAATCACTCGGCAGTGAAACAGCTGAAATGTCAGTTTTCCCCAAAGCAAAGTATACAGGCAGTGGCACACATGCACACACACCCAGAATTGTATGCATGATTGCAGGTTCTGGCTGCCGGCAGGATCCAGGAGTATGACCAGCCATATGTGCTGCTCCAGAACCAGGATGGGCTCTTTTACCAGATGGTCCAACAGACAGGCAGAGCTGAGGCCGCCTCGCTGCTGCAAACAGCCAAACAGGTAACCACACCTACCTTTGTCCAAGGACGGGGCTGTCACTAAATAAGAGTCCAGCCCTGGCACACTAATCCCTGACTCTCTTCAGACTTTATTGCTCACCTCCAAAATAATACAGTTAAGCAAGAAAAGATGTGCATAACCCTGACAATGCAAAGACACTTGATTACAATTTTAATTTAAAGTGCCTACTTGGAGCATCGCAATGCCATAACATTCATTTTAAGAGAGAAATTGTCCCTTTGTAGATTTACATCCTCTGATTTTATCATCGAAACTCTCTGTATAATCTTTTTTCTCATAATGTAATTTTGAGATCATTTTAGAGATGATTCTAGAAAAGCAGCTTTCTTTGCACTGTATCTATTTGGAAATATTGGGTTTAACTTCATCGCGATTTGGGATAAACTTTCTATGGGGATTACTGAGAATGTCCATATTTTTTCCCTGTAAAATTCATTTGTGATGTATTTCCCCTTCAGACACTGAACAGATAAGAGCTGGCTATTCATTGTTCAATTCCATTTTATGTGCATCTGTCTGGGACTACAGATACCATATTGCAACTTCAAACAGGTCTTTGTGAAATAAGAAAAAGTAGGCATCATTTCATTTTCTCTCTGTCCCTCGCACAAATTTATCAGCGGAACTGTATCTTCTCAGCCAGAGGAGTGAAATGAGTAAAATACTGATTTCAAAGACTCAGCACACTGTGGTATTATTTGGTATCATCTTACCCTGCACACTGGCGGATTGGTAGTGACATTGTTCAAGCCCTTACGTTTTCCTTTCTTTATTGTAGGGTGCTCTCCTTAGATCAGATTACCCCAGCATCCATAACTGTCTAGCACCACTTATTAAATACTGAGATTGTCCACATGTTGTGTGTCAAGTTTCTATAGTTGTCAGTCAAGGTTTAAATACATTCAATAATCTGATATCAACCTCTAGCTCCATTGTCCGTGTTGAAAGAGAATCCCAATGTACACAGTGTATTTCATGCTGAGACCAACCTGTCCTCACCTGTTTTGCCTCTTTTCCACAAACTTTCTATTATTGATAACTCTGTCAGAGACGCTTTGTATGAAGAAATCAAGCATTTTGTAGACACTTTAAGCAAACACACAGGTAAAAATGAACTCAAATAAAACACATCATTTCAGTGATTATATATTTTCCTCTGAAATTTCACAGTTGTTTATGAGGCTTAAATAAGCCACTTTTGCATGCTTCAGCGGGTGACAAATCCCTTCACCCAGCTCTGACTGGATCTGTCATAAATCACACCTTAGCAGATCGTAGCTTAGATTGGACTGTGTGCTTGTATTCTGTGACACTGCTTCCCTGATACGCTTCCAGGTTTACATGAACAAAAAGCGAGTGACAGACGCGCGCTGTGCCAAGGACATCTGTGTCATCTTTGAGACGTCTCTTTGACAGTCTGGAGAGTCGCTGTGGCCCCCGCACTTGCCATCACTGACCATATCTTTTACCACATGTACTTAGATTCCTCACTGTGTATTAAAATGTCTTTAGACTCCCAGCAGGCCGAGTGTAGTGTGTTCTGCATTAGATTGGCATAGTCCTCTTGGTCTGGAACAGAAAAGAGGCAAGTATCTGAGGCAGGATGTGCCTTTATTGACAGCATATTACTGCCTGGCTGTTTATTGATTACACTCTGCTCTGTTTGTGTATGTGTGTTCTGGCCTCTTGGGTAGCTTCAATCCTGCAGTGGTGCTCAGAAGAGTGAAGATATTGGATATGTTAATCCTGGTGCAATAAATTATTGGTGGCCTAAAACTTACGCTTAAGGCAAACATTGTTTCGTAGAACTGTGGTCCTTTTATTATTTGGAAAATGCTTGAAAAGACAAGGAGAACCTGAGAGAAAACATCAATGTTGTCAGTAATTACTGTGCCTTAATCAGACTATTGACTTTCTGTAATTGAAGAGTTTTTATTGAGTAGTCTTCCAGCACTTTCATGATAGCGGTTTTATGTCTACCTCAGCTCTTGTCAGAACAGAACAGTAAAGTTTAACATGTCGTGTACTGGCAATGATAATGACAAATACCAAGGAACGTGGGGCAGAAGTTTTAGGTTTATTGCCTCTCAATTTTAGTTTTTGTTTTACTCTTTTGATAGATGGGCTGCTGTTGCTTTAACAGCGTAGCACGTGTTACTTTGGCAAAAATATGACATTTAGTATGACTATTTATAGCTTTGTATTTATTTATTTTATTTTGTTTTCTATATCTTTGTGTATGGGTTTGTAACAGTTTTGTTAAAGGTCCTATTTCAGGGAGTTTGCACTTTGTAGTTGTTTAGTCATAAATACGTGAGACAAACAATATCACTTATAATTCCCAGCAAATGAAATTCGAATGACATATAATAAAACGGTCTTGCTTGAATGTTTCAGTACTGTCTTCATTTTTAAAACATTCTCTTGTCTCATATTCCACTGACTCACTAACCATTTCCTCCTGCTGTTGCTCACCCTATATTCAGATGGTGTGTTTGCTTCAGGTCAGTGGTTACAACTGGTTTTGACCAAGATGCTACAAATTGGTAAGTGGTAAAGGAAAAACAACCCAGTGATTATTTTGGTGAGTCAAGTGATTTTTAAATTCAGTTTCATGGTGGTAAAGTGGTGTAGCTATTTACTCTGTTATTTTAACATGTTGGCAGTGCAGTATGATGATTAAGTCCCAAAGAAAATGTAATTTTGTCATCACCAGCTCAATTAGAAAGGAGCAGTTTAATACGCCTTTATATGGACAAGAGCAGAGCTGGTGATTACACATTCAGAGGTGGCTGTCAGTAAACACTTAGCTTTGGTATAAAAGGCAGTATTTAACCAGGCCCAGATTTGGGTCGTGAACTGTGGGACATCAGTTCCTTTAAGAGCTGAGTGATTTACACAATTCATTAAAGCCAGTGAATCTTCAGCCAGCGTCATATTAAATGGTTACTTACTCTCAAATAGCCCCCTGGGAGTTGAATTGTTGGCTTGCGAATAGATTAAAGTTTACATTGAAAAGAGAAATTGAATTCAGAGGTAATCAATAGCATAATGGGCCAGTGAGAGGAGCCTGCTGCCTGAAATGAAATTACCATATTTTTAATCTTAATTTTCCACTCTGTTTATCTGACAGTGTGGATGTGCAATCCAAACAGATAATGAGAGAGTGGGATATTGACAGTGGGGTCCTCTGGAGTGCTTGTTTCAGTGATTAAACGCTGTGATCTGTGATTACTTTGTGTCGGGTGTCAGGCTGGCGGCCCGGGCCCGGGGAGACACAGGCACATAGCAGCTGGAGCATCATGGGTCTCTGAGGTGCTAATGCACCTGACACAGCATTGACAGCATTCGAAACCCTATCAGGGACTGCACCACACGGCAGCTGCCACAATAGGAATACTCATGGCACTATCTACATCAGAGTCAGCACATATCCTCTCTGCTCTCCCCTCGATAACAGCCAACACAAGAATGGTGACAACAAAGTTTGCACAATAAGTATTATTAACCAGATACCTTCCTACGTCGCCCAATAATAGCGCCATTTTAAGACATATCTGAATAGGTGTGCAAATAGCAATGCCGTCAACATAGTGCTGATAAAGCTTTAATAAATAAATGTCTGAGAAACCTGGCTGTCCACACAATGAAGTTTAATCCCAAAGAAATACAACACAAAATAAGAGTCAGCACAATGCGATAGTGAATGACATGATGAATTCACAATGTAGCATTAAGCCCATTCACATTTTAAGAGAGAAGTGATACTGATTTGAGGATGTGATGCATGTTATATTCAGTTAAAAACGTTTTATTGTCAGTTGAGAGAAGAATAATGTAACAAGTATCTATAACAACTGAAAGTGGTGTAAATTGTTTAAGGTTGTTTTGTTATGGGCCAATAAATAAGTAGTCTGAAGGCCATTTTGGGTTGAGGAGACAATGTTTTTCACAAACTTTCTGTTGTGCCAGCATTTTCTTTTGTGATGGATACTGCTGTTTGACAAATGGAAACAAATTGCATGGTGCAGGCGCCTGAATGGCAGGGAGTTTGGGAGTGTCAAACTCGGTGCTGAAAGACGATGAAGCGAGAGCCTCAGGTTTTTGTGGGCGACTCAGACCTGACTGATCCCAGCATAAAGTACTTGTTGAAGAGAAGGAGAAAAGGAGAACAGGATTTCGACAGGCTGCAGTGAAATTAGGAGAATTGACTATGGCGGCTTTGTTCCTGGCTGGTGACATGGGGTGGGGGAGATGGGGAGACTGGAGCGATTCCCCAGAGACTCTGCGCTCAGCCTTTCTAATGTGACTACAAAACTGAATATCTGACAAGTTCCCAAGACCTGACATGACTCTGTGTAGAGCTAAGAAAAACAAACAACAAATGGCACGTTTTTAAGATATATATGGTGACACTGGATGTAGTGTGTTAGAAAATGGCTTTTTATCTTGTTAAAAATAGGTTCTCAATTCGTTGATGCTATATTTTCTAGATTGCCGCAACAACCTAGATAGACCAAGTTTTTCCTGTGACAGACTTTGTGAAAGTAGAAAAATGAGAACTACCAAATGTTGATTTCCAACTTATTAAAGGGCTTAAAACTAGCAGTTTTTCTGTGATCTTGCATCACAACAAAACCTAAAACATTAACTGCAAGTAGTTCTTTCCAGCATGCACACATGAGGTGTAATAAGCCAGACTGTATCATGGTGCCTCAGCAGTTTAGTGACTACCGCGGACTGGCCGACTAATACTGCTACAAACAGTAATTATAGGTCACGCATGTAATGGATGATTATGCTTCGTAAACTCTACAAGCTGGGGTTTGTTTTAAAACTGTGTAAAGTGTGAGTATATTTTACATTCAGTGGATAATTTCACTCATATTTAACACATTTTTATGCACATTTGCTCAGAAAACAGGAGGGAATTATGGAGTGAAAATGGTATAGTAGTATAATATTTATATATAAGAGAGATGACCCATAATGTACGCCATAACATCCACCATAACAAACTATGAGAGCACTTACAAAATAAACCCTCACCCATCGAACTAAATTAAAATAAGTGGCACTGAGAACAAGCGTTCACACTATGGGGATTTAGAAAACCGCACAACACCTGTATCTGCTGTTAGCATGGACTGGCTGTTTTCCCAGCAGAAGAACAACTCTACCCCCTAGCAGTATCTTATTAAAACCATATTTACATGTGCATTATATGTGCTCTAACCGAGGGGCGACTGGCTATTCTGTCTATTGAGAAAAATGTCTTTCCCAATTTGAAATTACACACCAATACGCCGAAAGCCCAGATGTTCAAGTTTTCCACCAGCACTTAAACACAGCATGCACTTACAGTTCTGTGGAGCTGGGAACAGCGTTAATATAGTCTCAAAATCCCAAAAGCGAATGTTCCATGCATACCAGGAAATTTAACATTTAACAATCTGTAAATAAATTTACAAATTTCAAATTTCGTGGTTTGTACTTGTATGTAGATTGGAACACACATTTAGGAGTACCCAAAATTGCGGACAAATGATTGTTTACGTTACTATCTTAATACACATTTGCAAATAGTACTGAGACTATTTTCACTTCATAGGGATTTATTTATATAAAAAGTTTTGAAATTGAATAGTTTACTCTTATTATTTTAAACAAAACTTAAAGAAACAGAACAAGTGGTCTCAAAGTAACCTGGATTTTTGTCATTTTACCTACCCCTGCTGCTTTGAACTGAACTGGCTAATGTGGCCCTTTGAAAGGCCACCAAATAGGAAAGCTCTTTGCATGCTTTAGTCTTAAATCCCGGGCATGCTCTGTCACCTTCCAAAAGTGCTGTTTGATTCTTCAACTGCGAGAGAAAGAAGAAAAGTGGAGGGCTAGACAATAGCTGAAGGCTTATCTCATCAGTAAATAAGGCTTATTGCTTAAAGCTATAAAAGGCTATGCTTATTGGTGATGTCATCCCTTTGTGGAAGATTGATGAAGCTTGAGGCAGGGGGCATAATGTGTGTGTGTGTGTGTGTGTGTGTGTGTGTGTGGAGGGGGAGGCCTAGTGCACTAAACTCAAGAGTTTCTAACTTTCCCCTGCAGAGTTTGATATAATTTAAAATGTATGACATATATTTTAACTGCTGCTGCACTAAAATTGCAGTCTTTGGTGGTAAACTAACCCAAATGCACTTCAAAGTTCCATCTGGCCAGGGGGCTTTTATCCTTGGCCATGAGAGCGGTTGATGTTCTGTGCATGTAAACGTGCAGCTTTGGGTAAAGGTGGGGACAGCTTGTGTCCCCCATTATTGTCTGGTTGCATTTACGTGGGTCCAAGGGCCCACTGTGTCTTTTTGGGTTACTTTCTCATCATTTCTCCTAATGTAGAGACCCACAGGGTTGGTGGCAAGCGCACAATGTGGCTGTTGTATGGTTACTGTCAGCTCTCTCAAATAAGGCTTCCTGTTCATTAGACTTCTTTTCACCTCCACACAATGCGCCGGCTTTGCAGCAATAGTGAGTCGACGCCCATCTCTTCAATGCCATGTGAATAGTTCTAAATAGTGTTTATGCAAGCCATTGTTATCTATTGTGTGTCCAGTCTTAATGCACAGTGATTTGCCTGCTTTTGTAGCCTGGGATACATTATCTTGCCTATGTGGCTTCAGATGCATGCCTGGCCTTTGAGCCAGTAAACAGTCTAAAAGTTAACTCCCTATGGACAATGCTGGAAATGCCTGATAAAGTGGGACAGAATATACTAACTGGCTCATTTCATGTCCCTCTATAATTACTCAAATGGCTTCTTCCTCTTCTTAGTACATCTCTGTTTTAAACTTTGTAGTTCTATCCCTTTATAAAATTTGTCCTGAAAAAGTCACAGTTCCCTAATTTAATTTTAAGGATTTCAAGTTTTTTCTTTCTGCAAAATGTAATAATTAAAAGAAAGTTTGGAAAAGAGAGTTAAACTTAAGCTCAAAGCTGATTTGAAATCATAATCTGTGAAGATCATCCTTTTTTTTTTCAATAAATACATAGTAAAGTTGATCTGTTGCTTTGAAAGATTAAACTGACACTATCTGTTGCACATCTGGTGAAGAATTTCTATTCAGTGGGGACATGTATTTAAACCCTGTGTCTTTATTCTTCAAACTGTCAGTGTGAAAACGAAAGGGTAATACAGATAGACAGCCAGGTGGATAATCTGACGCACATCCAAGTCAAAGAATAAAAACTTTTGAAGATAATGTCAAAATGATGTCTTGTAATGGACATTTTATGTCTCCTGACTCCCAGCAGTTACTTTAAAATGGCTTTCTGTTGTTACACCATGTGTTTTTACCACAACTTTATTGATTAAGTTGATTTGTAAAAAGATAATTGTTCATTTGGTTCAATTAATGTCCAATTTGTTTTGTGCTAGTATAGGTATATAAATTAACTGCTTGTGACCCATCAGGTTTTATATTTCACAAAGTAGTTCCTGTTCTTTTGGTGGTAAACATCTCAACTGTTCAGTTATCTTGAGGTTGCTGCCACTTTGACGTATAAATAATAAAAAAAGAAGCTTCAATCTCTTCCTCCAGAAAAACAAAAAAGTTGGCGACCCTAAAATGTTTTTCCAAAACAAAACAAAATATGCCTGAAAACTGAGAGAGCAGGAATAGGCAGCATATTATAGCCTTCATCTGTTTGTCGCATTGTTCTAGAAAGCGTATACATCACCTCCAGAGAGTAACTGATAGGCCTAACCATTCACTTTGTGGATAGATGCACAAAAGCAGAAGATATCTGCGGCACAGATTACATTATACTCATTTCAAAAGCATTCACAGTCAAGTATGCGGAGCAGGGAAAAAAAGATGCTTTTAATGCCAGCCAATGATTACAGGTGAGTGATGTAACTGATAGTTGGCCCATTATTGTTTGGAGATTTGGTGTGTTTGACCCCCTAAAGCAATCCGTTGCCAAGGGAATTTAAAACAACCTTTGGACTCGTAGGAAAGGAATGTTATGATTGCTCTCTGTGACACTGATACAACACTGTCACAACGCTGACTCCAGACCGCGGGAGAAGCCTCACTTTGACTGAGCCAAGTCTCACTGCACGAACACATAGCAGGCATTTCATTAACCTGTCACAGAGAGGCTAGATGTTGCTTTGTCTTTGATTGCCACATCCACTTACGCTCATGCTGCTGCTTATACATTTGACCTCCTTTAGCCCACTAGGTGTGTTTCACATTTTATTTAATGAACTGTAGTCATGAGGTAATTTATTGCCTGCAACCACGGTCCTTGAAGCAAAGAATTTTTTTCACACCAAAGTAGTGATGTTGACTCCTGGGCTGATATTTTCATTAAAGGCCTTCTTATCAAATAATGAAATAAAGAATCTGCTTCTTGCCCAATGCTATTACATCCCACAAATCAAAAGGTTTCCAGTGTAATGTCTTGCCTCCCATGCCAGTTAATTAGGTAGCGTTGTGCTACATACTAATGCTACTTTCATGAGAATAATCTGAGACAATGAACCTGTCTCTTTTGTGTCCTTGTGCAAGCCCTCTTAATTAATATCAGCAAATACAAACCAAAGTTAATTGAAATTTGAACATCCCATCTTTATACTTTACAATAATACAATCACTAGTGTTTTGTTACTGTTGGTGAATGACTATAATAGCTGGTATCATATCTCTATTTAGTATTTCATTGATCGCTCTCAGGGATGCAGCAGAAATATAAAAGAAAGAAATGTCTTAACCATGAGTAAACACAGGAGGCAATATATGCAACCCTAACATTGATTTAGACCGAGACATTAATATTCACACTCCTCCAGATAATCAAAGCAAGGTGTACATGATTTGTTTTCATTGATTAAGTGACATTGCTCCAGCTTCTTACACCATGGTTATTAATATAGTTTGCATTGATATTATTTCTGCATTAACAACAATTTCACCAAGTGAGAGAGATTACAGCACTGATGCAAAAGAGTAGCATCTCGGTGGCAGATAGCTTTAATCAGAACCCGTTTTGATGCAAAATCTTTACTCCTTTAATCAATCTTTATGGACGAGCTTTTCAAACTGTATGCAAGTTTGAATAGCATAGTTTTAAAGAGGCTGTGCCCTCCTGTCAAATATCTGATATGTTTTGCAAATTACAAATCCTTCTAGGAATATGAATTAGGTTGTGCAGCTTGAGTGTTCCTTCCGTTCACGGTGCAGACAGTTCAGATTTCACTTGGTTTACGCGCTTTCTTAGTACCAGCTAATGTAAACAGGCCAACAATTCCCAACTAGCGTGGGATTGTAGTACACAGAGCCCACAACAAAGAATGATCTGGCACGCTACTATTCCAGTAGGATTTTTTTTGTTATCACACTTCTTTTGTCATATTGGCCCATGAACAGAAATAGCTAAACAAAATAAATAAATAGATAAACAGTGGATTGTCTTTATAGCCTTTATGCAGTAATATTTCAGAGCCAAGAACATTTCTGAAGTTAACAGTATTTATGTTCCGGTAGTGTTGGTCACAGTCTGTCACACATTATTTGCATCTGCATGTCCGATTAACAAATATGACATATTCCTAAGATCAGGCTCCTAGCACTCTAACCACCCACCATGGCAATTAACTGTCTACTAAGCTAACAAGCGTAACACACATGCCTGATGCAAGCCAGTCGAATATCAAGCTGCTCTCCTAGATGTATCCCTGTTTACCCTGTAGTGCCACCGTGAACAAACAGTACACATGTGCCGGCTAATTTCATATGTTGATTAACTTGCAGCTCTGGACTCAGGATCTTTTACTCCCACCAGTGTCGATACGGGGGGTTTTACGTTGGAGTGCAAGTGGCGTTTGAAATCCACTCGAGCAAGAGAGAGCTGTCGTCCACGTGAGGGACTAGTGAGACCTTGTCAGGGGGAAAAGAGCTCTCAGACAAGTTCAATGGGCTCCTCTGAGCTTTTCTCTGTGTCTTAGGGACTGTTAGTAGTGAATCTACTGTCAGCACTGATAGCCTCTATTGTGTAAAGCTGACATGCTAAACCCACGCTGACCTTCATTCTGCTTGGGCTTGTTATCACTGCCTAGGCAAGAATATGGCAAGGGAAAATAGCATTGAAAATGCCGGAATACCTACAAAGACAGACTGATACTGTATTCAGTCTTTGTAATTGTGAGCCAGGGGAGAGGGCAACTAGACTGACAAGAGGACAAGAGGCTACAGTGCACGCTGTATGTTACCAGAGAAAAGTACAAACCTATATTGTGTTTTTTCCAGCAAGGGGTCTTAAGCATCATCCACAGATGTCATTTTACAGTTGCTATGGGTTCATGCATTTTATCCAATGTAGCATCTAGAGGTAGAAGCGTTTTGTTGTAAATGCAGACTTTTTTTTTTTTTTACAGCACGATTGCCACCAAACTAAACAATCTTTTCTACTTATTTCAAAAAAAGCATTGACCGTCGTGGCATAGCCAATATGGAGCTTAATCCATTCTAGTGTCTATACTATGGGATGCTTATGGAAGCATATTTGCTTAGGGCAGCCATGCAAATTATTACTTACTGCCCTGTAAGCTGATAACACAAATTAGATACCCATTAAAGTTGAACAATGTATATAGAATGAGAAAAGATTGCAAGTGATACCTGAAGGGATGCTTAAGTCGTATGGCGCTAAAATATGCCTCATGCTTGCAAACTTCAAAAGTGGAGAGATGTTTATCCTTGGGATTGGAAGATGCATAATAGTAATCTCATATGCACAGAGGCAGCTGCCAGGTGGAGGATAGCACACTGCATGTTTATGAATAGAAATCATTACAGGGACTGGGGAGCATACCGGCATGGACCAGTGACACAGAACTTTTTTATCATCTACCCAGCGTACACTACAGTACTTAAAAGTTCATGTGCCAAAATGTTTAGTATGGCATTAGTTTGGCTGTGGTCATTTTGTGCTGTATTTGATTCGTGTTTAGTGTTTTTTCCCGCTATATTTGCTTGTTGACTGATTGTTGAGTGTTGAGAAACATTAGTTAAAGTCCCTCTAACTTTAAGTCCTGACCTGAATGTGGGCTGTAGTTGAGAACAACAAGGCTGTTAATATGATCCTGCCACCTGAGGGGCCTGTGAAATCAGAAACATGCCGGCATTAACAGCAGCGACCCACAACTCCATTGGGCTTCTACCTTCACTCGCCTCTGCTCTTATCACATGAGCCACTTTAATTCATGTGCCAAACACCTCTCTGAGGGCGAATACAAATGTTCAGCAGCTTTTAAGAGGTGGAAACGTTGTTTGAGGTGCGTTAGACGAGAGAGGAAGTGCTTCAGGCCTGTTTGGGAACCCCGGCTAATTCTACCTTTGACTCGCCTGTTGTTGTCCATGAGCCCCTTTCCCTTTCTGCTCCTCTGGCTGGCTGATAGTTAGGGATTCATCTTAAAACCTTCCCCTTTGTTTGACGGACCGTGGAGTCAGCAGTTATTCTTCAACTGACGACTTTCAATGCATGGCGGTGAAAGAGATGAAGCTGAAACACAAAGGCAAATTAAGGGTACAAAAACACTCGCCATTGTCCCATTGTTGAGGGTCACAAATCGTCAAGTAAAAGCAACACAGCGTGGTTGAAATGTATTCGCCTCCATCCCTTTCCCCACTCCCTCCCTTCTCCTCTCTTTATATTCATTAGATTCATTATAGGCCACAAAGGATTGCCAACAAAACAGCTTGTGATTTTAGTTGAATTCATCCCCCTCTGAGGCCTGCAGGGAAATTAAAGTAGGTGACTATCACTGGAGGGGGAGCAGGCTTGACACATCTGAAGCTTTCAGTGATGCTAATAGTCAAGCGTATCCAAAATACACAGGAGCTGACCTCAAACAGATTGTGGGGGTTTAAAATCATTAGTTTGCAAATGAAGCAAAAGTACATTGGTTCTATGGTAGAATCAGCCCACTCTGAACCTTTGATTAGTGTTTGTCAACTCCCCTTTCTCTTCATACTCCCCCGCCCACTTGCAATCCAGAAATTAATAAAGGAGACATAGCGACACTTTGGAGTGAAACGCTTGCATCTTCAGCACCTGTTAAACAAATGCACTTAAGGCAGGAATCAAATTGCAGGCAGGTTTAAATTGGTGTAAAATCTTCATTTAGATGATGTCCCCGGGGCCTGCTTATTACTTGAGATTTATATAGCATTAGTTCTGCCTCGCAAATGTGGTGCACCATTCCACCTCAGTGAAATATGAAGAGGTTTGATAAAAAGCTACAACAGATTCTCTCATTAAAAAAACCTAAACCTTTTAAAGATTCATTAATTTAACTTGTGGCATGCAGCTCTGACATGCACAGAGTTCTGTGCTTGTGCCCTTGAGCGCTGTATGTTATACGGTGTAAGATGTAGCTTTGGCTCATCGGCAGAGGTCTCTGAGAAGTAAGTGCGCCGACAAATTCAAGTACCTGCAACGCTGAATACATCTCCTTGCGTTGCGGATGTTCATTTTGATGCATGTGTTGATACTAGAATGACCAAAAAATAAGGGATTTGGTAAGATTCTTTGCACCTGTTGTTTTTCTAGTCAAAATTGGAATTTGGTTACACTTGCTATCACGTGTCATGTTGCTGAGAATGGCACACATCATGGTGAAGGCTGGAAGGAAACCACTACAAAGGCATTTCATTTGTAGCAGTACCCCTATTGAGTTTGTCTGTTTCAGTCACCAATCTGTTTTGTTCTCCGTCCTTTTCAATTTGTTTACATTTGGCCCCTACTGGAGAGGGACAGTCTATTGATTTATTGTCCCCGCTTCCTGAGAGTGGTGTTAAGAGTGCACAAGGCCCCCCCCCCCCATCTTCGGGCCTTGCTCTTACATTGTGTCGCCTGGTTGCTGGCTTCTGTTTCAGAGACAAGCCAGGGAAAGGCCCTGCCCATACACCACAAGGACCTCACAAGAAAAAAAAGCCTCAGCCGCGTGAAGGCCTGAGAGACAGCACCGCAGCACAATGTCGCTCCGTCTGAATAGCAGATGTCGTGGGACGTTTGCCTCCCACAGAGGGATTTTTTTCCAACAAAATGAGACGTTCATTTATTCATATTGTCAGAAATGTTACTATACAGTATATACATGTATATACATGTATAAAAAATGTCAATCTGCAAAAGGAGACGTCACAAAACATTGATACAAACCACCCTGATAGAAGAAAATGTGTGTGTATATATGCATATGGAAAAAAAACATATATATATATAAACATATATACATACACACACATATATATATACACGTACATATATATGTATATATGTTTTTTGCCATATGTATATATACATCTTCTTCTATCAGGGTGGTTTGTATTCATGTTTTGTGACGTCTCCTTTTGCAGATTGATATTTTCTATGAAAAGCACCTGTCTGAAATTCTACAGAACAATTTATATGAGTGAAAAGAATCATTTCAGATGAAAGTTGAAATGCTATTGTAAAACGGCCTTTCACTCATCCAGCTTGAAGATAAACAATTTCCCAAGAATATAGGGCTGGGCCCCCTATCTTCCACAAAAATCAGAATGTGTCCCATACTGAGCCCATTGTAGTCTATTAAAAGAAATCCTTCCCTGTGGCAACCATTTTGCAGGTTTCAAGTAGATAAATGCCTTCCAAGAGGGATAAGAATGCATTTCTACAAAACTGCATTAAAGAGTAATGTTTGTCAACTACTCCGATAAAAACTTCACAGTCACAATTCTTTTTAGAGGCGGCAAATGCATTGGCAATGTGTAAAGCTGATTGGTCTGGGGAGGCTGCCTACAGGTTAGCAGGCCTCATTTCCAATCTCTGACAGCAATATGTGTCGCCGTGCGCTTCATCCCGATTGCTCATGTTCAACACAAACCATGGTCACTCTATATATGGAAATCTCTGTCTTCAGGGCGAAAAAAAATTAAAAAGGTGAGATTGGCACTTTAACCTCCATGCCCCCCTGAAAATATGTTTTAGTCTGATACATTATACTACTGCGAATTATTTATCAAGAAGATACAAGCTTGATATTTCAAAAAAAATAATGAGATGTTGAGGTGGCAGCTGGAATGTTCTGGTCCAGCGAGCAGCATCTATGAATCGGGGGAAATGAAGTAAATATGGCTGGCTGGGACACAGCATGTGCAGAATGTGAAAGAGTGGAGAGCAGTGTTTAGGTGGCACTGACCAAAAACTTAAAATCCTTTGTAGCTGTCTTTTAGTATCTTTTGGAATAGTGGCACCAAATTCAGCCGTGCAGTGCAGCATTAGTTATTATATTAGAATTAAATATGTATGAATTCAAGTTTTTAAAAGCATCAATGTTTAGAGTGCTTTGAGTGCATATACTGCAGGTAAAAATCACTTGGAAATGGAAATGAAGTATCTATTTCCTTAATATTTTCAGGACAAATATTCTGCTATTTGTGGTTATCAAAAAACTAAAAAAGATGATAGGAGTCCAGCATAGACTCTGGAATCTCTCAGGAAAAAAACAAAAACAAATGTTGTGTGCTAAGTTGTGTTGAAAGAACCCACCTGTCGACACGCTGCATTCAGAGAGCAAGTCACCCAGTTGTTGCAGTTCATACAAAGCGAGTGAAGAGAAGTCCATTCACACACTCTGAATACAGTTGAAGTGTGTCTCTCCTTCGATGACTGTTATTTGAAAGAACAAAAACAGAGAAAAGCTGTGTATTAATTCACTTCAGACCCTGGGGCCCTGTTCTTAACTAATTCTGGCTAACATGGTATCAGGCAAGTTTATTCTCATCCGGGTAACTTGGTTCTTTGAAAGCAATTTGAGGATTGATTTGTTAATCCTGGATTCATTTATCTTGAGTAACAGTGTGCAAAACAAGTAGAAGAGTTGAATCCATGATCAGCATTCATATGATTGGCTGATTGCTGATCACATGATTGCAGTTACATGAGGTAGGTGTGTTGGGAACCCTCCAACCATGCAATGGGGCAATGGATTCATTCACAAGTCTAATTTTAGTCAGTGAATGTGGTCAGAGAAAAAGAGATGCTGACATCTCCCAATGTGCAGGATTGGTGATTGTCAAGAGAGTTTTAAATGATAATCATAATGAAAATGAAACTCTTAATTGCATTAACAATTTTAAGCAAAGTGAGTTCTGCAGTTAATCATTTAATAGGTTTTAGTGTGCCAATGACACATTTTAATTTCACATTAAATGCCCTATGTTCTGATTCCATTGGTCTTTTAAAAGTCAGAATATTATCTTTTTTATATACAATCTTTTATTTTGTTGTATTATGTATAAGTGTAGGTGACACCTCATTGTGATAGTTACATAAACAGATTATGATTTCTCAATAGCCTGCATGTTATCTTTAAAAATCATCATCATATCAACACTCTTTCGTTATACATCTGAGAAAGTGAGGCATTTGTGTTTGAAATGAGTTTATGGGGTTCACCCTAAAACATCTTATCCAGCTCACTGTCAATAAACCTGCACCTCTGCAGGTTGGAGTTTATGGACTTGTTGCTCAGATTAATTTTAAACCAGCTTGGAAGAACCAAAAAATCCATACTCATGTCAAATCATGATAATTCTAATCTGGATAACTTGGTTATCCACGTAGGACGAACGGGCTGGTCATTGCTTTCACTCTACTGTTTGTCCCTCTGGCTTTGACACATGGCACATGGCAGTCAAGGTGAACCACCCAACCACCTATACAAACTATTCACACCTACACCCTGTCATGAAAAACTCAAGTTTGATTTAAAGAGACGATTGTGCGCTAAAATAATTATGAAATTGTTCCCTTTTTTTGTACAGGATTTAAATATTATACATTGTTCTGTTAATGAATGTAAAATAAATGAATGGTAAAGTATAAATATTTGCATTTATTTAATCTCCTACAGAAACATCAGGCTTGAACTGAGTATTTCAACTTGTTGACTGAATTAAGTAAATCAAACGACAAGAAAAAAAAATTGGTCTATTTCAGAGCTTTCCCCCCTCCTCACCCCAAACTCTTGTCTTTGTTTTGATTTATTTCATCCTCTCAGAACATCCCGTTGCTTTTCAGGGCCCCCTTTGTTCTTGGTGAAGGGGTCTTTTATTTGGGAGAAATCTCCCATCTCAGACCAGTGCTTTGCCTTGATGCAGATCTTCATTAATCTCCGGGGCCGCTGTGGGCTCTACAGCAGCCTGCCGTTTTGATGGGAATTGAATTTGATACCGTATTGTGGCTTGTATGGAAGCTAACAATGGCCTGTGTTCCTTCCTGTGTCTGTGCACAATCAGAGAGACCCAATTAAATAATTTGGTACAATAAAGGGGAACAAAAGGACACCCAGGCATAAAGTGAGGGCTCCAACATTTGCATTCTACCTATTTCTGTATCATGTTAATTAATTCGCTTTGAAACCACAGGGGAAGGCACAATGGAAAACAGTGCAGCTCATTTCAAAGTATGTCTGAGGATGCTTTATTCAGGTGACATGCTAAATCAACATTTTACAATAAAAAAAAAAGAAATTTCTCTGGAGTGCCAGAAACAGTCAAAAAGTGACTTTTCTTTATTTCAATACAGCTCCATTTATTTAATAAGTTTTCACTTATGTAAAGTAAACCTTATACTGAAAAGCAATTATTTCAAAATACCATTATTTCCATTTTCATGTTTTGTGATAAATTATAAAAGGCTCAGTTAAATAATCCCACCTCAGTCTGAATAGAATAATTTTGCATCTAAAATGACTGTCACGATAACCTGCTCTTAATTAACAATGTGGGAATTGTGTGATATATAACTTCTTTTGTTGATGGTAATATGTCATATTCATTGAAGGGTAAATGAATTATCCACGAGTGGCCCGTGATAAGCGGTGATGGGACCCATATGGAGCTGTCAGTGGACCGCTGGTGGGCTCTCCTAGTCCAGCCGCTGTAATTGAAAGAAATGAGCCATGGAGCTGACACATTAGCAGTCTCCCCAGAGATGGACCACACAGCACACACACACACACACACACACACACACGCACACTGGTGTTCACATCCACACACACACACACACATTCTCACTTTTTACACATCATCTGTACAGACTGTATCTCACTGAAAGTATAACCCAGACAATGTCAGCCAGGCTTACGCAGGACAGCGCCCTACTGTAAGTGAGACAGGGTGTAAGATTGGGTAGGTCTCCGTCTGGGTTAAGGGGATAATGAGAAACTGCCCTGCAGTGAGTTAATCAGCTCATCTCTCTCCCAGCACTGCCATTTATTTGCTGTTTATTCCCTAACACAGGGCCCCCAGGGGGAGGCCTGTCTGTGAGGCAGCACCTGCAGCTTCCCCGACGCTTGATTTAGTGCTGTAAATGCTGCTTGTGGGCCAGATTACGCTGGACAGTGATCAAACCTTATTTGCACTCTGATTAGACAAACCGCTCCCTGCACTGACCAGGCTGAAGCAATTCTCCTTTAGCAATTTTATACTGCAGCCCTGCGTAAAAATGATTAACACTGGTTGGATGAATGTGGCAGCCATTCACCACAGCCATATTCCTGCATCGCCCTGATTCTGCACCAGGTATCTGTCCTACTGCCTTACTGTTATAATCACAGCTATGAGAAGGTGCTTCAAATTCATTCAAGCTTAATGGAAGTAATCACAGAACTTTCACTTTTTCTACAATTGGTCACAACAGAGTCAACTAAGAGGCATTACCATTTGTGTCAATGTATATAACCTTAGGTATGGCTAGCTGATTCAGCAGAACACCCTTTCACCTCTCAATATCTCTCAGGCAACTTGATCTCATCTCTCAGTTTGCTAGCACTACACAAAATGAATGTTTAGCCTAAGAAAACCATTGTATGAATTTCCAGTGTTCTTTTGAATTGTGCCTACTAGATCAGTCATTCAGGCAGACATAATATTTGAAATACAAAATCTAATACAGAAGACAGCCCAGCATGTACATTGTAGATCACACACACACGTACAGTACAAAAAAAAAACCCCTGCTTAAAAAGTACTTGCCTGGAAGACAGTAAAGTACAAACGTTTTTCAGTTAAAAGCTAATCTGCTGAATGTATTAGCTAGAACAGAGGTCTGCAGTAGCAGGTAGCACTTTTTGGTTTTCAAAGACCAAACCATCTGCCCAAATATAAAAGCTGCTTAATTATTTCATTAATGTAGAGAACAGTGTGGAAAATGATCACAAAACATGTTTGGGTTTTACAAATAATGAAAGCTGGCGTTCAACATGACACAACTTTGTATCGATGTTTATAATAGTAAAGTTGGAAGTTTATATTTTATAAGTCAATTTTTACATTGTGTATATGTTATTTTGTTTATCCCTATGTGCAACCCATGCATATGCACATAGACACATACACACATGCACACACACTCCTAAGAGCAGACAATACATCTTGTAACCTTCAAACGTATTGTGTTTAGAGTAGGTCCCCTGTTGCATTCAGAGTGGAAGGCACTCCAGCTCAGTCATTGTACAGCAGATTTTCATGCTTTAGTGCTACACAAAGCCTGCTCTTTCTACCAAATGATCAGGCCATCTTAAATGTTGCACCTGAGACTGAATAGCTACGTATGTAGTGCATTGGCAAGGTCTCTTTTCTTTCATCTACTTCTGTGCAGAGGCTAGCAAAGTATTAATGAAGCCGTTTTCTGATCTGCTCCCTTTACCCTGACCCTCCCCCAGAATGCCTTGCCATCATGTTTCTAATATTTACTGTATTACCATAACCCTGATGCACGGCCCATTTAGAATTGTGCTTCAGTTACTGGGAAGCATATTAAGGCAAAGAAAAATTATTGTGAGGAAAATGTACAGTATAAACAGCAGTAAAGAATAGAGGGCAATACTCATAATGGCATCTGAAAGCTTTCATTTTTTCCCTCATTGTCTCTCCTCCTTTCCTCTCTAAACAACCTTCCTTTTTTCATCTATCGAAGCAAAGTTTTCAGAGAGAAAATGAAGTTCATTCATGCATCCTGAAAGAGGCTTTTAAGGTTGAGTACAGCGCAAACAAAAAGGAATGTGAGCTACGGCTGGACTGAGTATGACTCAATGTTTATAACCTTGCCGTGCAGAATTCAAGAATGCTGAGGAAATGAATGAAGCTGGCTAGAAAGCACATCCAAGCCACAATGCTGGGAGACTTATTGGTATTCATTAACGGGTTTTGTCCAGGTTGCTAAAGTGATGTGATGTGTTGTAGCTTTTGTGAAATGTTTCTGAATAATTAAACTCAAGTATTCAAAGCTGCAAACTATTGCTATTGAATTTGAGTTGGAGGACTGACAATGCCAGAACTAATGCTGTTTTCTTTTCTTTTTTGGGAGAAATTATTCTTTAGAATAACATTATTGTATTTTTATTGATTTAGAGTGTGTAAAAGATATGCATCTTGAAGATGAATGTACGGTTACAATAAGATACAAAGAGTATTTTTCTTGGTCGTCAGCCCCCTCCCATTGCTCCCAGCCCCCTTCTCTCTTCATTTTGCTAACTGGTGCTCAAAGCGTCTTCTCCGCTGACCAAGCATCAGCTTTCCTGTGCTGATAAATGGGCTTCTTTGAATTGATGGCAGGCTGGAGGAAAAAGAGATAATCCTAGATAATGTGGACACAGTTTTCATTTCTTGTCACCCAATTAAACTGCAATTATCCCAAGAGCAGAAGAGGAGAAGAGTGGAAAGAATGGCCAAAGAATGGGTGAGCGAGGCTCCCTGGGACACTCTCTACCAGACACATTAGCCCAGATTTGCGCCATCCTGATAAAAGAGACCCATTTCTTGCACTTGGCAGTGCACAGCGAGTGGCAGACCAGCTGCAACCTGGGGTTTAGAGAAGAATGCCTGTGCAATGTTTGTGCCATGCCTCAAAGTGGCTGGGAAGAAAAAGATCAAAATGTATACAGGTTGTCGCCCTATTAAAGCAGAGTGGCTTTTGTGTGGCACTCCATGTGTCTTTAGCTGAGGACATTAAAGTTTTATCCCTTAACAGCCCGTATAGATTTTTTTATATTATTATAATGCAAATGTCCAGGAGACATTGTCGGAGGGAACAAGTGTGTATTTTGTGAAACCTTTGTCATCACTGACTGATCAATGTAAGAACCCCGGTGCTGACTACACAGGGGTTCGAAAACCTTCAAACAATCCCTTAGCATATCCAAAAGTGCTTTGACCGAGGACTTGTGTGCGCCCACTGTTCCTTAAAAGAATCGACCACTGCTTTAAAAAAAAAGGGACGCTTCCTCTGTGAATTGTTTGCCTCCAGATGAATCAAGGCTGGGTGAAACGCTCCCCTGGCACAAAATCTAAGAAGTAAATTAATGTCTTTTGTAATTACTGTTCTTCTTAGTAATTATCACTCTGGACAATTTATGGATTAACATATTGATTTCACTTGACCCTTGGCGAGGCTTAATTTGGACAGAGAAAATACTTTTTGGCTTGTGCTGCCAAATGCAAACAGCCCTCAGGGCCCCGGCTGGAGCTTTGCTCTTTAGGCATGTCACAGCATCTTTAGCAAATGTCCCATGGGAGGATGATCTGTCTCATACAGGGTCCTGGCCTTTGGGTTAGCTATCTGTTCAGAGTGTAGCTCTACACGGGTATTGACTTTAGCCAAACATAAAAAAAATAAAAAAAAAGATGCATGAGAGTGAAGACTGAGAGGAGCATTCGTAAGAGTAATTCATTAATCTTCACGCAGGCGATTAGTGCTTTGAAGTCTTTGATTTTGAAAAGCCATGTTCCTTGCTTTACTACCCCCCCACATCCTCCTCCCCCCTCACAGGCCGTTTAGATAAACATTGGAAATAAACAGATTAGTTAAAATCATTAGGCAAACATCTTAACACGCAAACACAGGCTGCCTGCTTTGGAATGCTGATAAGTGTAACCCCTCTGCAATGGCATCTAATGATGTTGTCGCGTGCGCTGTGTGCACAGAATCAGCGTCGTGGCGGTAATGCATTGCTGATTATGGAGAGGGGAGAATACTCTGTCAAAATATGATCAATATTTCCTATAAGTGCCCCCGCTGCTCTGCATGAGTAATGGCCTGATTAAGCGAGAGAGGCTAGTGTGAATGTGGCCTCTCCACTCCTGTGTCCATCAAATAATAAGATCACCTGTGACAGCCACTGTCACCCCCCACCACCACAACCACCTTCCAACATGCTGACAGGACACTTGCTCTCCCATTGATCACATTGTCGTTCAAGCCAGTGCTTAGGAAACACACGCACCCACACTCACACACACACACACACACACACACACACACACACACACACACACGCCCATGTGCTCTGATACAAACAGCGAAATGCAGTGCAAATGTCACTAATCTTTTCCTGTGTTATGTGTCTGGTATAATGAACTCTTACTCCAGTTGTTGGAAAGGCCACATGTTTTGTCCCTGAGGTATGTCCGACAATGCTGCTATAAAGGGGCTCACCTAGAGAGATGTGACATTCAGCTGCAACAATGAGCCATCTGCAGGAACTCAGTTATTTCCCTCTTTTTGAAAAGTGGGACTTTCTCTCTCTCTCTCTCTCTCTCTCAGTGACATGGTTATTATCTTGGTCATCTTAATCTACTCAAATAAGATTGATTTGTCCTTTCAGACTGTGTTAGACTGCCTCTGTCAGAAGGCGCTCAGGCCATGGGAACCATAGGGCTCCAATGCATCCTCACAATTTTCCCATTTGATGGAGGTCACAGTCACTCAGGCTGCTTCTTTGACATACTGATGAGTACACACACAAAGGCTCTTTCATTGTTACAAGTGATAGAGAAGAGCATGGCTAGGCGCACAATACACGACAGGAAGAGATGCAGGGTTGTGAATGTGTCATACACATGCCCAGGCGGGGGGGGG
>JAVQJL010076284.1:0-10269 GCA_036024295.1 Nannoperca obscura
TTCTGCCGCCAGCGACGACATGTCAGGGGGATGAGAGCGGGGTGGAGAGAGACAGTGAACACTTGTTAAGTCTGTGTGATGTAGCCTCTCTATACCACACACACACACACACACACACACACACACACACACACACACACGTTCAGCTGCCATGCCCTTAGATCTGAGATTGACAGCCACAAAAGCAGCCGCTCGTCCCTTTTTGCGAGGGCTGGAGATATGACGTTGCTTCTCAGCGTTGCATTGTGGGTAACAGTTTGGACGCCTTAAGCGCACCTGTAACTGGAGATATCTTGTGATATTGAGATTACTTTTTTTAAAAATAAATAATCAAAAATCCATCCTGTTGTGATTTGTCTTGTCTTGTGACTTCCTTCATGTCCCAGAATGCTGTTCGGCACCAGAGGACGGCCGTGACCTTGCGTGTTGAACTCAACAAGAAGAAGGTGGAGAGAGAAACATGGCAGCGGCACAACAGATTGTTTCTCTTCCAGTGGGAGGAAGAGGGTTTTTCTTCTGTCGCTGTTTCTCCTCTGCTGAGAATCAGTCATGAATCTTTTTTACAAACCAACACCTGTTTCCTCTGATGTTACAGAAAGCAGGAACACCTCCTAACGTCTTCACCTGAGCTGGAAATATCTACTGATTATATCACTTGGTAAATAAAAAAAGAACGATCAAACTACAAAAAGCAGCTGTAACTTGCTAAATGAATCTACTTTTAAAGATTTCTAGTTTACAAAAGCCTGTTTTTTTTTTAACTCAAATCTGCTCAAATACGTTTGAGCGTGTTTTTGGACTTCATTATGTAACTCACTCGAGTGTGATGTGGAAACTGGAAACCTCCAGTGCCCAAACACCTTAATTTTTTTACTTTTGAAACGTCTTAAACATTTACATATTCTTAGTTTCTGATGTGTTTTCATCCAGAAGAATGGTTTGACTTGTCTGGAAGGTATCTTTTAACTTTATAGTGACCGTGTGGGGGTATTCGCCTTGTAATGTGAAACACAGAACACAAACAGACTTGAACATAAGAAAAATCTAATAAATAATAATAAATCACGTAGTGACGTCATGACATAACACCCAAGTTAAAACCAGACTAAAATGTGGATGATTGTATTTGTACATATCTAGGTTATATAACGCATAAATACCTTTAACAACATTTCAACAACTAACTTTAACATCATATAGTCATTTCTTTTGAATGTTACTTTTAAGCCAAATGTTTCCTGTTTTAACTGCTTGTTGTTTGTGTGTTTCTGCTGTAGTCTGAGTGAACAGGGTGTCACACTGTGACCTTGTAATTGGGTTCGCACTTATTCCTGGGACGTTATAATAAAGTCTTCTAACGACCTCACGGTAACATGACAGCCCCCTCGCTCCTCGCGTTGTCCCCGTTCATTCTCCACGCTTTCCCCTTCCCCGCAGTCCCAGCCCAGTTTAGGAAGCGTTATTCCTCCTTCCCAGAACCACAGTGGCGGCGAGAGGATGGGAGGAGGAAGAGGAAGATAAACACAGGAGGGTCGTAGGAGGGGGGAGAGGAATTGGGAGGGCGCAGTTTCCAGCTTCTCCGCCGAACAGCAAACCAGCAGAAAGGTAAGAAGAAACCAGAACATCACGCTGATACATTCACGCTGGTCTGTGGCCGTCATTCCTCTTACACTACCGGCAAACAGGAGATGAAGGGAAGGGTCTGAGGGTGTTTTACCGAGCAGGGATAGAGACGAGGCAGCACTGACATGGGGTGAGCGTTACATAACGCGCAACGTGCACGAAATAGTCCTGTTCTTTTCTGCATTTTTGTCTGATTCCGTCACGTTAAGAGAAAATATCGAGTCTTTTTTTAGCCTCAGTGTTTCGCTGTAGATGGATTAGGATGTGAAACAGTCGTGTCTTGTGTGTTTTTTCTAACCTTCTATCCATCAGTGAGACGTAAATGTGCAGCCGCTGAGCGCCATTGGTCGCCTTTTTTACGCTCTCCGCGCAAACACAGGCGTCTTTTTCTACAGACGAGAAGCAGCCGCGCGGCATTTGGACTTTTCCGGTAGTGTTTTTCTTCTCTTTTCATCGCGTGTTGATGTTTTTAGATGGGTAAAATGCAGAAACATTAATAAAATCTACTAAACAGGTTACGCTTTATTTTAAGACGCTATAGATTATTTGAGGGGGGGGGGGGGTCTGCTCTGGAGCGATTTGCTGTCGGTCTTACACGTTTAATAAGGTTCTTCTTTTCCTCTCGTGGTCGTCAAGCATCAGTATGTGTCAGTGCCTGCTGCTGCTACACGCGCGCTCCCGACAAAGCCACATTCGCTGTCCTTCAGCACCACGTGAACGCGCGTGCACAGGGGAGGAGAGGAGAGAGGGATTGATTGACAGCAGCCTGAAGTCAGGATTAGAGAAATTTCCATTCTGAGGAGACATGTAAATATTTGATGCTAATAGAAGTGGAGTGTGTAAACCAGCCTGTAGTTGAAGACATTATAAACAAGCAGTTTGGTGTGTGTGTGTGTGTGTGTGTGTGTGTGTGTGTGTGTGTTTGGGGTGGGGTGGTGAACTAGAACTAATTTGCCTCTTTTGCTCAGTGTTGTTATTTGGCTCATCCCTGTACGTCCAGTTGTTCTAATAGTTCATTGTTCATATTTGTGCTCTTTTAGCCCACAAATCGCAGATATTTAACTTTCTGCTGAACATTTTCCAAATTGTATCGCAGCTTTTTTTAAAGCTCCTGGTGACTTGTTGAAGTATCTTCTATGCACGTGCTGAATTTGACTCAAAATCAACTTAGAGATGCTGGAAATTAGCTGCCAGAGTCACTTTTATCGTTCGCTGGTGATGCAGTTGAACACTTGGCTTGTTTTGGGAACTCTTGAGCTTCTGGGAAGTTGCCTTTATCCAAGACAGCATTGACTTATCCAGCTATGTTTTGTCTGGAAATCAATCTCATGGGACAAACAACAGGAAAACAGAGCTGTTGTTGAGAGGAAGGCGTGGATTTGGGAGCTTGTTGCATTAAAGAGGGAGCTGTTGTGACTCATGTCGCAGAATCTCCACTAAAATCACAGAAGACGTTTAAAAACAGCTCTGTGCTTTGGATTTCTACATATCATTTGAATTTTGTTTTGGATAGCGGTGCTGATACAACACTTGTGTATACTTGTTATCTGGTGCAGATGGCAAAATGATGCCTTTGAATATTTTTCAAAGTTCCTGTTTTCATTTAACAAAACAAGACAAACTTCTTAATACAGGCACACAAGAACTTTGTCGTTAGAGTTTAAATATCAGCCGTTTTTTATTCTTCCAAGACCTTTTTGATAGGCCTTTATTTTAATTGAGAGTTATACAATGTGCAACAAAGGTCCCAGGTCCCTGGAAAACGTTGCAGTTACATGGTATCTGAACCAGGACGCCTAACTATGGACACGTTTCGGGCGGTACACAACAGCATTGAGGTTTATTACCTGGCAGGACACATCTGTAGTGAAACACA
Source organism: Nannoperca obscura (assembly GCA_036024295.1). NCBI lineage: Eukaryota > Metazoa > Chordata > Actinopteri > Centrarchiformes > Percichthyidae > Nannoperca > Nannoperca obscura. The sequence goes on from JAVQJL010076284.1 coordinate 3,500, forward strand.
AGGGTTCTTTAAGTGCTTGAATGTTCTGTCCCATGTCGTTTCAGTGAGTCTCAGTCGAGGTCAGTGATGCTTCACCATCAGGACCAACCTCTGAACTCGGCCTACGGAGGACAAGGAGGCTCCGACAATGGCTCTTCCTCCTCGCTGCGAAACAGCAAGTGTGACAAAGATGGCAACTTCAACTTCCTGCCCGGCAAAGATGACGAGGGCTTCGTGGGCAACGGAGGAGGAGACGAGAACCGAAACCAGGTGCGTCCCCGCAACTTGGGCCCGCTGGGCCGCGACCCTCCGGGCTCCTCGCAGTCCACTGGGTACCACCACAACTCAGGGCTCCTGTCACCGCGCTCCCGTGTAGCCTGCCGGAGCCATCTCGAGCCCCTGCCCGAGATCGAGTGCGGAGATGACGCTTACGGCCGAGTGCCCCCTGATGGAGCGGAGGAGGGTAGGATGGAGGAAGAGGCGAGAAGGGTGATGATGAGCCACGATGAGGAGAAGCAGAGAGAGAAAAGGGAGCTTCAGAGGAGGAAAAGCAGCTTGGGTTTCAGAGGAAGGGAGGAAGAGGAAGACGAGGCCGGGCTGGACGACGGTGACGAATGGGGCGGCAGCGACTCTGACTCTGAGTTCAGCTTCCGGTCCGGCGGCAGCATGTCCTCCCTCAACATGGACAGTGGAGGCGAAGGGATGCTCACGGGAGGCTGGGACCGCATCGGAGTTGGGGAACCGAAATCCAACCACCAGGAATGTGACCCAACCAGGATCAGCAACAGAGAACCAGCTGTGAGACGCAGAAGCTTCGGCCGCAAGTCGCTGACGGGAAGCAACCTGGGAAATGTTCTGGAGGAAGGAGCGGAGGAGCAAGGCAACGATGATCGGTCTTCAGACTCGGACGGCGAGCTGTCAGAGCTGACGGACGTGGTGTGGACGCTGCGAGACCGCGAGCGCTTCAAGGCCCAGGAGATGGAGAAGCACCAGGTGCAGCTGACCATGTACCGCCGCCTGGCGCTGATCCGCTGGGTCCGCACCCTGCAGAGCCGCATCCAGGAGCAGCAGAACCGCCTGCAGTCCAGCTTCGACGTCATCCTCACGCAGAGGAAGGAGCTGCTGCGCATGGGCGCCGCCGCTGCCGCCGTGGCCAACGCCACTCCCGCTGCCGCCGTCAGCCAGTCGTAAAGAAAGACAGAGAGGGGGGGGAAGAACTGAAACAGGAAGTGGTTAAAAACTGCATTTTTGTTCTGTTTGCTTCTATCCTGCAGACATTTCCCCTGAAAAGACAATCTCCCATCGCCCTGTATGACATGTGTGAGCTTCACTCTCGTGTTGCTGATTGTAATGACACAAAATTGTGTGTTTTTGTTGATTTTCTTTACGGGTGTCCCACCCAGAGCATCAATAAATGTATCTGACTCTGCACTCAACCCCTGTGTCTACACCAAAACCAAACCGTATGACTTGGGATGTATTCTGGTCAAAGCAACAAGATGGTGATCACTTTAATGTGTGAGATTAATATCGTGTTTATGTACAAACTATTCTGTGTGCGTTTGCTGTTCTTCTTTGTCTTGACCTGTGTGTAGAAACCTCTGCCGTACCAAAATACAGTCCTGGAAAATACATAATATTGATGATTTACACCCTGAGATCATGCTGTGTGTGTGTATATAGAGATAATACATTGAAAGAATAAATAAAATGATCTTATATCCGAGCGGTTTGTTTGTGTTTGTGTTTGTTTGCACATTCACAAGACCTGTAATCACATTCGTAATAGATTAATGTGAGGGGAAGTCCGAGGAGTTGGCTGATGAGACCACTTTAAGAGCCCCTGAGGCTTCATTTCATTCCAGATCAGCATGTTGATTTCAAGGAGCAGGTTTTTCAAAGACCCCTCAGTGCAGATATGACTAAAAACGGACTGTTTTTTTAATCTTCCCTAGCTGTACTTGCTGTACCGGAGCCCTTGGGCAAATGACCTTTCAGCAAACAATTGCCTCTTTGTCAGCTGAACAAAGTTGGCTTGTATCGGCTCATCACACGGGGTTGTGCAGCGTGTGTTCTGCGGGGAGTGTGATAGCCGTGTGAGGCTCGAGCGTCAATCTTTGTGGGCATGTCTGCTGCCGCCGCGGGCACCCCGAGATCCTCTCACCTCTCTCCCATGTGCACGTGTGTGTGTGTGTGTGTGTGTGTGTTCAGAGAGATACCAGCCGCGTTGCCCCCCAGGGAGCCTCTCAGTCTGCGCCCCGGGGCCGTGCAGGTCCTACCAGGCCGCGGTGAACAGACGCCGGTCCGGTTGAGCGCAGGAGAGCCAAACCCCGGGGCAAGTTTGGGATAATCCCCGGCTGTGCCCCGCAACTAACTCCCGTTTATTTTTCTAAGCTTATCGCCTCTCCTGGACGCAGGCATCGCGGGGAAAGTCTGAGTCAATTTACATATTGATCCCTTGTTTGCTGGCTGAAGGTGCATGTTTGAGAGGCATCAAAGCGCGCGCAGAACATGTTTACACCGGAATAGTGGCTTGTAGGCACCGCACAAGCAGCCACCCCTGAAGACAAGGACACCGAGGAGGAACAAAAGTGCCAGAAAATGGATTTTGTAAACCACCGAGACGTGATTTCAGGGTAGTTAGGAGATGTTATAAATCCGTCCAAACAAATCTCACGAAACACTGAGATGAATGAGCCCAAAAGCTGCAAGAGAGCTTCAACCAACCTGATCAGTCTCGCCCCAGGAAAAAGTGCTTTGAGCGCAATGACAAAAAGTACTTTCAGTATTATAATATCCCATGGTGGTAGGCACCTTCATTAATAATAAGGCACTCTTTATTAAGAGTTTATAAGCTGTAGTTAAGTGTTTAATTAAAGGTTAATAAATGATTTACTAGTGGTTTATTGATCTGTTATGGGCCTTTAATTAGACCTATATTTTTAGTTTGCCCTGGCTGTGGTGAGTCATTGATAAAAGCTAAATAAAAAGTGATCAATGGATCACGTTTTTCACTCTCTAACAAGTGAAAGTTAGTAAGCAAGTCATCCAGTGGCTAATTAGAGATGTTCATTTCCAAGTTGCATGAGGATTTTGAACCAGATGCACGTTTCCAGGAGTTTTCCTAAAGGTCAGAGGTCAAACGGTCCCGTGAAAAGATCTCACTGATGACCCAAAGACCTAAAAAAGACAAAGAAAGTGTCAACCCTGGAGCATCAACAGCATGCAGCCATAGAGGTTCTCCACAACCTCGCTAAACATTTCTTCTTATTAATGACTTAAAGCGCTTTGGTTTATTAATCAACAATAACATTATCAACTCATTAAGGGTTCCTTATTAGAAAATAGTACCGACATTTCCAAGACACAGAAGACTCCATAATATTTATATCCGTTTGACATTTAAAAACCAGGGTGTAACCTGTGTAGGGTTTTTACTTCCCTCAGCCTCTCGGTGTGACCGCCGGGACTCCTGCTGCGGGCGCGCCGACGAAGCGCATTGCGCACACGTGGTTTGTGTCTCGAACCTGCTAATTCACTCAGTAATAAAAAAACACGACACATGAAAACGACAGGTATTGTTTTAGATGTGTTGGGTTTTTTTTTTTTTATAAATGCAAAACTTCCTGGGGAGCAGAGGTGCGCACAGCTGGGCCTTGTGGCACCCCCGTGGCGACGTGGAGAGTCATGAGGAGGATCTGCGTTTCTCTGTTTTAAAATACACTTCACTTCCAAACAACAGTGAGACACAAAATCCCATATACGGATTTATATGTTGTTTTCCTCCACTGCATTGTTTTCTTCCCAGATAATACGTCTACTTACACACTGCGTTTAGATTTTCTTTTCTCTAAAGTATCACTAAAGAAATCACACAACATTCTTGTATTTTGCTATTTTTTATGCTATTTTTTACATATTCCCAAAACAGAAATTTGACATTTCATTTACCTTTATTTGACCTCCTCAAATACAAGATCTTCTTTGTTATACCCACATTTACAGAAGGAAGTAGTAGCCTGATCTACGTATCTATCTATTGAATTTAAGCTGTTTGGTGATTAAAAATGCACCCAAATTCTGCACAGCAGCATTTACAATCACCAAACATAATATATATATTGTTTATTTCTGTTGTGGTCCTCCAACAGACAGCAAAAAAACACAACATGAAAATGATTCTTTTTAATTTTGATGAATTCAGTGTGCAACATGAGCTGCAATCTAAGAAAACTATGTATTCAATGATTGAAAAGGAGCAGGGAAGAGAAACAAATGTTTGTCACCTGACCCCCTCTAACACCAGTTCTAGGACAACATACATACAATGGTACATGTTCCAGGTTAATCTTTAAAGTATAAATCAGGCTGCAAATGACTGAAAGATACACATTTTCAAGGCCACTGTGAAGATGCTCTCTGGTGTGATTAACCATGTTCCTTTGTACTGCAGCAGAACTGAAGAGAAACTGATGTAGAAAAGTAAGGACAGCATAGAGGGACACTAAACAAGTCCTTAATGGAGCATTTCATCTGTCTGTGTTGACCTCAGAGTGCCTGTGACCCCACTCAACTGTTCTCACACTTCAAGAACAAATCTGTCTTTTCCCTCGGATGTTCATGCTGAAAAAAACATATTTAAATCCCCCATGAGAAATTCAGATCTTTCACACTTCATGGGCGCGCGCACATGCAACTCTGACCTAGAAGACAAACACACACACACACACACACACAAACAAGCTGCTTTGTGGGGATAACAGTAGTAACCAGTGTCCACTAGGGGGAGATACTCCATCACAGACACACTCACCTCAGACCGCCACCTGCTGTTGTCTCCGCGCTTGGACACCAGGGGGCAGCGGTGCGCACACGGCCGGGTCGTGCAGCAGTGGTGCGCTTTACGGGGGACTACCTGGGATCCATGAAAGGGTTCCCAGTGGGAACATTGTTTTTCACTACGTGTTGAATGATGATCAGGAGCGAGATAAATCAGAGGTGTCATGGGCTGATTGACAAGATTGGAAAGCAGAAAACACAAAACTTTTACACAAAACTATTTCGTTTTGAGATGTTATTTCAGATCTTGACTTTATTTTCTTGTGGAAATATATTCAGATGAAACCATACAGCGAAAACTTGTGGTCCTAATATGCAACGACAAGGGGCCACAAGTAGATATGACTTTGTTTTAAGGGGTCAAAATAGTCTGGAAACACAGATTTTTAACACTATTTTAATTTTAATTAGTTTAGTTGCAGCCTAACTTTCTTTGGGCAATTTGGAGAAAGAATAAAAGAAAAAAGAAATGACAGATTAGTGACAACTTTATTGTTATCATCATGGTCACAGAGGTTATTCAGGTTATTCAGAGAGTGACTTTCCTCAGGTTATACAAAAATGATCTTTTGTCTCAAGTTGCTCGCACTTTAAAACATCCTGTTAATGATACGTCAATGTTGATACATGTTATATTATTCAACAAAACAAATTAAAGTTAGTTAGTTAAATGTGGATCTACACTCAAAAGTTATCTTAAATATCTGTGACTTCTTCCTGATGTTGTGCAGTTTTCTAATTCCCCTTCAGGATCTTTAAGGTTTCTGTTCACGGTCTGACGGTATCATAAACTGTATAATCTGAATCAGCTTGTTCCAGCTCTTCACTGAAGCTGTGATCTTCACACCGAGGAAATGTTTCAGCATTTTCTGCACATTTCACTACATTTCAGACATATTTAGTATCTTTGAATCCTCTGGGATGTCGACTAGAATGTAAAATAAACTCCTGTGGGTTTGTGTTATATTCGGCTGCACACTAAAAATCCCTGAGTCAAAACTGATCCATGGATAGACAACCACCCAAGTCTGTGGGTTGTTTAATGTGCTCTTTTTAAACATACTATAACACAATTTTGTTAACGATTGCCAATGACGTGTATCTTTTGCAGTTTTGTTCAACTAAAGATACATTTGTGACAGTTTTAAGGTAAAATTTCAGCTTTAGGCGTCAAAAATAAGAGATTATTTTGACCCAGTTTGGGTAAATAACCCAACAGTAATGTAGAAATGACACTTTTACAGTATTGCATCAGTGCAATGGTGGGTGAACATTCAAAAGTGCTTCTCTACATCATCATTTTCTCACACCAATCAAAAACAAGAGTCACCTCCTCTCGTTGACATTTTGTACATTAAGCTTTAATTCTTCCTGCTGTCAGATTCACTGCCCCGGCTGCAGCCTCTTCAGACCGTTATATCATTCGGTCCCACTAAGAGTCCGTTCAGATTAAGATTCCCCAGGACAAAAAAAAATCTGAGGTCTGAACGCCCTTGACATGAAAAAGTTTGGGAATCCCTGCTGCAGCCGCGGCTTTAGCTGTTGTGCGGAGCCTTTTGAGCCCAGATATACATATATACCCTATCATACTCTCTCTCCCCTTCTTCCCTCTGCCTGATGTAGTGTGACAGTGTGTTCGCCCGCAGCACTCTGCTGGCGTGGAAACAATCAGCTTTGACAGAAAGGGGGTGGTGGTGGTGGGGAGGACAGAGGGAGGCAGAGGAGTAGGGAGGGATGAAGGGAGTGGGAGGGGAGGGGAGGCTGCGGCCCGAGGCCTGTGTATGATGAACTGGATAGAAAGACCTGCCGTCAGAGGAGAAACAACACAACACGTAGAGATAGATAGATAGATAGATAGATAGATAGATAGATAGATAGATAGATAGATAGATAGATAGATAGATAGATAGATAGATAGATAGATAGATAGATAGATAGATAGATAGATAGAT
>JAVQJL010076285.1:0-16229 GCA_036024295.1 Nannoperca obscura
TTTGTGTGTGTGGAAGTTGGTCTCGACCGGCTCCATGTGATTGAGTGCCCTGAGATAACTTTGTTATGATATGGCGCTATATAAATAAAATTGAATTGAATTGAATTGAATATAATACAAAAACCTATATAATACAAAGTCTATGTAAAGACACAATCAGTGTAAATAAATAAATGAGTATTGCACAAGTACATAGTTATATATATTGCACAGTTGGTTATATTGACAAAGAGATGAAAAGGTCTTTTGTAGCAGAGAACAGGATCTATTTGAAATTAAGCGCTGTTGTCCTTCTTCCTGCTCACCCCAACTAATGCATGAGTAATAGCACCTGGAAGTGGGAGGGGCTGAGGGAAATGCTGTTGGTAGCAACATCGACTCTGCAACAGGAAGCAATGGGGTGTACAGGAAATGTTTGACTAACTGTATCACTTACATGAGATGGAGGTTATACATTATTTCATATCTTAACAACAATGTAACTGCATCAAAGTGTTGCAGCAAATCTGATTATATTAGTAGTATTATATTATATTGATTAAGTATAATCATTTGTGGAATTAATGCATATTTCTACAGTATATCTTGTTTTTGAACAGGGAAAATTGATTGAGATTGTTAGCAGAGAGGCTCCTGAAATTGGCAACCAGTGTTAATGTTGTGTCAGTGTTACACGCTTTCATTGGACTTTGAAAGGCCTGGGGCTTGTTCATGTGTTACGCAACACATGGGGGCAGGGTGGAACAACAGACATGGTGTATAGTGACATGTCAGAAATATAACTGCTGGTTTGAGGGGCTGAAACATCCAAGCAATGTGACCGTAGCTTTTGTAAGGTTTAACAGGTGAAGCTAACAGCATCGGTGATTATGGGCTTTAGGCAAAGAGAGTGAGATGCAGAATTTGCTGAAAGTGTGAGCCCAGAAGCGTACTCCTAAACAAACACCAGACCCATTATCCTGATCATTTAGGCTGATCATCTGCGATCATCTGCAGCGTCGGTGTTACCAGCAATCACTGACATAAGCCTTCCCATTGGTTAACAGTTTCATTCGCTTTTGCATTTTGCATTTTGTTTACAATTTTGAACACAGAAACAATAACAAAGGTTGACTATACAACATGACAGACAATTTTTACGCACAAAACTTGAAAACGCAACCAAACTTTAGATTCAGGCACATGTCAACGAACTTAAAGTGTATCTATGCTTCAACTGAAGTGCTACTACAGTCATATTTAGCAGCAATGTTTGACCTTTGACGTGACTGAATGACATGTCGTTCCAACTTTTTTCTTTCAAGCATGAATGAAATAAATCTGTGCTATTTTGTGCAATGTTCACCTTTGAACTCATTACATGGCACAGCTATCATAGAGCTTGTTAGTGAAACATTTCCTCTGCTGCAGAGTGAGTGCTTGAGGCAGCATCTTGAGCTGCAGCACAAAGCAAACAGCCTTTTCCGTCAGAGGCAGATAAAACTTTTAAAAGATAAAATAACATTTTGCAATTGATTGCAGGTTCAGCACATTAAGCTCAGTTGATGGAGTTGATTTTGAGGGCAGGAAATCAGTACCTAAGAAGTAACATCAAAAACAACACTTCATGGATAAAAAAGTTGGACTGTATGTGTGCATAAAATGCTAGTTCAGACCTTTTTGTATCACTCTTCATGTGCTGAAACTCTCTAAAGCCATAGATGAGCACCACTCACTCCTAACACTTCTTCCCTCCCTCTCCCCTTCCCATCCATCCATTTGCTGAAAGGCACTCTGTCACTTAGCTGCCCTGTCAGCGATTACTCTTTATGTAAACATGAACCGCACGTACACTTAATCTCCGTTACTCCTGCAACTAATGACTTCTGACGTCACAATCCCAAACCTATAGCCACACTGTCTCTCTTTTTCAGACCCACTTGTGCACACAATCTCACACATACATTGACAGGCACTGTGGAGCTTCGCCTTGTATACTGCTGCTGCTGCTTCTATTCCTGCACCGTAACACGGAGATTGAACCTTTTTTTGCCTCGAGGGACATGGATGAGTGGCACATAATAGAGGAGGAGCAGTGTAATGGGAACAGAATATCGCAATAGAATTGTCCTGCACAAGCTTTGGCCTTTCCCCAGGCGTTTTGGCCATAGACAATACCTGCTGCATTGTGAAGTTTTTATAGAACCTCTCCCTTCAGAAATTAACTTTGGTCAGGGAGGTGGTGGGGTGATAGTGGTGTGCAGTCTCTGTGTATTTGTGTTTGTGCATAGAGGTGGTGGGGGCAGATGAAGGTCAATGTACAGTGCCTGATAGTTCAGGTGTGTTCAGTGATGTACTTCCTTGTTGCATTGTGAAGAGAGGAAATTATATGCTTTGGGTCATTTTGAGGAAAGAAACTCACTTGGAAAAGCATATAAGTCGTTTATACAAGATGGTAACTTGTTTACACAATAAACTGTCCAACAACCTTGCATTCTAGTGCTGAATCATCCAAACTGAATGTTATTGTTACTGTTTATGGAAACTCCACATCAATGAACATGGCAGGTGGACAATTGCACTCCTTGGGCCAAGTCCATTCACATGGGCCAGTTTTGGGTCCACGAAGAGAAGAATTTGGATATTTTGAGCAAGAGATGAGGGACCGGGAAGAGAGAAAAAAGGAGGGAGAGAGGAGGAAGAGGTAGGAGAGGATCTCGGCCTTCTGTGGCAAGGCGAGGTGTCAGCCAGCATGAGGTCATCTGTCACTTTCTCACAGCGTACTAATTTTAGCATGATCACCCTCATCTTTCTCCTCCTTCACCCCCACACCGTCACACCGTCACACCACTTAGCACCAGCCGCCGCATGCTTCCCTTTGTGTCAGTCGTAACTTGCTGGTGGTTACAAGGGTGACATGTTCGACAGCGCTGTGTGTGTGTGTATGTATGTATGTGTGAGACAGCAAGAGAAACAAAAGGTGTGTGTGTGTGTGTGTGTCTGCTTGGATAGGGTGTGCATGAGCTGTGAACTCTGTAGTGGCCATTGTGGCTCAGTCTGTTTACATGCTTCACAGGTTAATCATCAGGTCATTCAAGCGAAAAATGCTGAATATTTTTCAGTCTCATTTTCTCAAATGAAAGGATTTACGGCATTATCATTGCACATTGTATGTACCTTAAGGGTTTTTAACTGCTGCTTGGGCAAAACAAGCAATTTGCAAGCAAAAAGATGTTGCGTTTGGCTCTAGGAACTTGTGATGAGTGTTTTTCATAGTCATTAAATGACTCATCAAATAATTGAAACAATAAATGGTAGATTTATTGATAATGAAAATTATCTTTTGTTACCTGTTAATTTATATTATTTACAGCTGCAGTGGTTTGTTGCTTGACCTTTTTGACATATTTCTTCAGAGTCTCAAATAGTTTATTTAGACAAAATACATTTCTACCTCCAATTGGTCCAAATGGTCTTCTTCCTCCAAACCCTCGTCCATCATTCCACACTTCTTCTGCCATATCTGAAATGTCAAATTCAGTGTGTCTGATGAGGGAGACATTTCATGTTAATGTAATCTTATTTGTGTGTATGGCCCAAAACAAAATCAGTCATCAATTGTGATGCACATCATTGACTGACCAACTAGATATCATACTACTGAATTGTGAGATTGTCCTGCCGTTAATGTCATCCACTTATCCAGGCTGTATGGCATTTGGCAGCTGGCTGTTTGAAGATTAACTAGAACACTTCCTCTTTCTGACATGTAATCAGTCACTGCTTCCTTTACACCAATTTTCTTCTGCCCTCGTTCCCATTATTGGTTGTTATTTTCTGCGACAGAAAGTCATAGGCGATATGGATGGCCAGTTTTCAGCGGCTTCGGTTAACATAAAAACAAACTGACACAGAGGGAATATGCTTGTCCCCAACACAAACCCCCCCCCCCCCCCCCCCACACACACACACACAGGGTTCAAATTGCCCAGCTCATCCATCATCTGCTCTAATTTGACATGTCTCAAATATGCCCATGTTGGCAGACCTTAGTGCAATCTGTTGGGTACTAAAAGTTTCGAAGTCGACAGTTTTTTTTGCTTCCCATCTGCCCTCGTCTGCATCCTTTCAGATCTAGTGATCTACATAGAAATTTAATTAAAATCAAGTTAGATAGATGTATTTTTATGTGAAGTGGATACCACTGCATCTGTTAATATACTTCTTAATATAATCCTTTTCTAAACTACATACTCAAAATACAATTCAGTAGTATTGTGTTCAGGTGTGGAAAAGCAATACGTTGCACATGCCATTCAAGGACTACTTCAATGTCAATAGCAAACATCAGGACTGCATTCAATTCACCACAGTCATGTGAGCTTGTTATTTGCATCGGCAGACCTGCTTTCCGTATTTCACCTTTTGTTTGCAACATTCACAAAGGATGTGGTTGATTTCAGCAGTGCGCTGTGAGGCTAATGCAATTCCTCAAAACCACAGAGTAACTGTTAGAGCTCTTGCTGCCTTGGCATTTGTTGCATGCTTGTGTGACAGTGAAGCATGAAACCCTCACAATAGTTGCTGTTCAGTGCTGGTGTTCACAAGTCGTGCAATTGGCTGGAGATAAACCTGCTGTCAGAGCGAGAGAAGAGAGGCGGAGGAAACAAGACAGAGAGATTTTGTATGAAAAAAAAAAGAAATAAGAAGGAGAAAGGCTCAGTTATGTAAGTGGCAATAATGCTGTAGTGATATCTTGGAGCATTTCCAGCTCCATGGTGTACACCTCCCCACACATTCACACACACCCACCCACACAGACCCACTCAGTGGAAGGCTGTGGAGAGTAATGCCTTGTCTGACTGCAGGCTGTAAGAACCACAATAAGCAGTTTCTCTAGCCAGCTGACCGCAGCTAAAGGAACAGAGGAAATACTGTCTGAATGAGTGGACCATAACATGAAACAGGCCACTGTAATTAAGCTGTAATGGCATGTTTTAAATTTCTCTTCAAAATGTCTCCACCTTCTCTTTTCCGGGCTCTTTCATTACCCAATTTAACCACAGGGCACATTAAAGTTTTATCTTTTCTCTCATTAGTCAGGTCTAGCTATTATCTTCTCGTACCCCACAGATTTTCATTTTTCCACTGTAATATGTTCTACTTTATGTATTGCCTCTCTCCTACCATATACTACACAATGTTCTCCTTTCATGCCAGCCAACCTTTTCTTTTAAAGGTCAATGACTTGTGCTCATCCTTTCAGTTATTCTTACTTAACTTGCACTCATGGTGCTTTTTATTCCCTGCTCACCTAGTTTGTTCCGGGTCGGGGGTCCGTCTCTCTGCTTCCTTAACCTTTCCACCCATTTATTTTATCCTCATATGCTCTTGCAGTTCAAAGTGGCTTAGAATAACCAAGGAGGAATGTTCTTGTATGACATTTTGTCCGTCTGGCAGAACCTACTGTAACATCACCTGCTCTGTGTTTGTCTGCTCATTGAAGTGCAAACATAAATTACTCAGTTGACTTAATATCCAGTAGGCTTGTCTAGTGTCACCCCCTATTGATGTTTCTCTGCCTTTATGAATTTCAAGCTTTCAATGAGAGTGTAAATTTTATGATCATATCACAGTACTGACATTTACATTGTGGATGACATCGTATTAGAGAGAGCTTATATAGTAGTTTCATACAATATTAATACAATAAAAAAATGCAGTTTGTCACCTGGAGTAGTAGTGACGTGAAATGCTGTGGTATCATGGTATGTAATTATATTTTTGTTTGTTTTCATATATACAGTTACTACACAAACCTTTGAGAGAAAGATATACCTTAAGAATACAACTCCATACAGCAGGAAAAAAAGGATTTTCTCTTATACAGTTTTTAGGAAAAAGTTGCCATTTGGGTGACTTTGGGATACTTTGTTAGATTTTCTTTCTTTCTTTCTTTAGTTTATTTTAATGAACTTGTTTAATCAGGTTTTTCTTGCATCCATTTACAGCAATCGGTCACATAAAGTGCCAATTTTTGGTGCCTTCAGGGCACACTCTGTGGTGAGAGACGCATAAAGACACACTCACACATGTAGACACACACACACTCTCACTCTGTGTACATGTGTGTTCTGCTGCCTAAGTGTGATGTTAAGTGACACCTGAATGCTGTATTGAGCACACTATGATCTGCACTTGACAGACTTGTACAGAAATCCAGCAGATTAGTGTTAACCAGCAAATGCAGTTTGTTCCTCTTTACTGTCAACATTCGATGATGACACAAACACATGAGGAATAAGGCCAGTGACATGCAAACTGAAAGTTGTGTGGAAAAAGTATATTGAACTATACATCGTCTTGGTCATTCACTTACTTAAGTGTAACAGTACACTTAAGTAAGTAGTAAGTAGTCTGCATAAGCGAATGGGGATATACTGTTGATATTTTTTGGTCTCACTGACTCCCGAAACAGAAGGATTTTTGTTATCCCTGACTGAGAGTTGAATTATTATATGGAGATATTATTGGTGAGAATTAAGTCCATGACTATCTTATTTCACATTCTGTACATGGGATAATATGTCGTAGATTAACTTTTAATAAAATGAATCCATTCCTCGTTTTTTGTGAAGGATCCTCTTTAACATCACATGGACCTGTACTTATTTTTCAAAGTAACCCCAAAACTTTTACTCGTTTTAACCAAGCAGCTGCAGCTTAATGCACATCCACTGCAGTGTTTACACACTGTTTGTTAAAGGTTGTGACATGAATCAGGCTGTCTGCCACCACACCCAGTAATCTCCCATGATTATTTATAGCCTCTGCAATGCTAGACCCCCTGGGAGGACGGAGAGGTTTAAACCATTGTGTAACAGTGTGTGTGCTTTATTTGTAGAGGGTTGTTAAGTGTGTGCATGCATCTGCATCGTTGTGTGTTTCTTTCTGTGTATGTGAGTCTGCTTCTATTTTGGCATGGTTTCAAAATATTAAAACTGCACACTAAGACTACCGACCACTAAGAAAAGGTCACAAGTTCATAAATACAAAGATGACCAAAGTAAAGATCATACTCTTCATGACCAACACTAGTCTTTTCATGGTGCTGTTGTCTGGCTCACTAGCCTCATGGGTGGGAATGCCTCGTCTCCCTGGGTAGTGGGGGTAACACACCCTGGGCAAACTCTGCGTGCATACAGGAAGGAGCAGAGGGACACACCCCTCTACACTGCTGAGCAATCCTCATATACAGTGCACTCTGGAGGAAGACACAGGAGAGAGACTGTTCTATGTGCTGAGAACACCTCTATTACAGCAGGGTCAACAGAGTGAGTCAAGGAGATGGAAAGAGCAGCAATCTGGCTGTAATATTACAGATTCACGTGAGGAGTTTTCACCATGTATAAAAGCTCCTTTTATATCTACTACCTATTTTAAACAGTGATACTGTTAAATTTGCCATCATTAAGTCCAAACCCATAGGCTTTCACGCCTGTGAGTTATTCTGCATCCTGGCCTCAGCTGACGGAAATGAAGTGTTTGCAGGCATTCTGGGGGCGTTGGAAGTAATGAAATCCCAGAGTACTGCCAATAAAAAACTATTTTTTTCTGAAATGGTGTCACAGTGTTTTCTATTTATTAGCCTGTTCTGTCGTGGAGTATAATTTATATCCTGGAGCAATACCAGGAGCTGTGGGGACATTATCAGAGATCGATGTATTCGGCTATAACTCCGCTGGAAAAGATCTACTGTGTATGAAGCACTGGCAGTGCAGCTTGTGAAGATAGAGAGATGAGAGCGAGGGCAGACACCTCAGGGTTCACTTCTAACTTAACGTCTCAGGGCTCCCCTGCGTTTCTCAAATTTGTGACAATCAATCAAAGTGGGGTTTGTTTCCATTAGGATAGCAGAAATAGAAATGAGTGATGTACGTATATTTTTCGAACGCACACAGTCTATTGTTCTGGTACATTCAAATCAAGAGTCGCAGCAGTTATCCTACTCACGCTGTATCCGGAGGCTAAGTCACAGTGAGGGGACCTCTTTGCTCGTACTGCAGTTCTTGATAGTCTTACTGAGCTCTGCTAATGAAGGTAATTCTTTTTATACTGTAGTTCTAGTAGTTTTCTTGTAGTTTCTTGTAATCTTATTTTCTTCTGTTAATTCCCATCATATTAAAGACACCGTCTCTTTCCTGACACTTATACTTCATTTTCTAACCACCTCTGGTGTGGTGTGTGCTGTTTTATTGTTATTTTCCGAGCAGGGAACAGCTATAGCTCTGACTGCATTTTCTCTGTTGAATCTGGTAGATTTTGCTCCTCTGTGCAATAGATCAATTAGCACATCCAACCTTTCTCGTGGGGCTGTTTTAAGAGTGGTCCCCCTACTTTGAACCTCTTCCTGTCAAATGTAATTGGGGAGCTGTGAGAGTTGATGAGGTGCTGTTAAACTGTCTGCCCTTGAGTTCTTATTCTCTGACCTCACAATTGTAGGTTGTGGGTCCAATCGTGTTTTGTATGCGCTGTGTGCTTTTGAGATCAGCCTTTTGTTGTCTTTTTCTGATCCACAAAACTGCAGAAAGCATGCACTCATTTCTCCATCTGCCTTTCTGTCAACACCCTCATCATCTCGCTCTTACTTTTCCCTCTCCTTCGTCCTCCCCCTTATTAAACCTCCAAAAGTTGGCTAGTGTTTGCCTGTTCTCATAGCACCTTAGACATGACCCCCTGATTAACTTGGTGATGCTTGAAAAGTAGTTGCCACTGAAACTGTTCTTCCTAGCTGTAATTACTCAAAGCAGACAAGGAGCTGACTAATCAGATGGGCAGATGAAGGAGAATGCCCTAGCTGACATCCTGTTGCTTATAGTTCTCCCACCCCGGCACTTATCAGCAATAATTCAGCGCCAAAAGTGAACATGGTGCCTCAGAGGAGTGTGATTCTAAATGAACAGTCTGCTAAAACAAATACAAAAGCACAAGAAAAGCCCATTCCAGCATTATTACCTAGCGCTCAAACACATAAACTCTTGGAGAAGGGAATGCAGTGCAGTATGATAGTGATACAGGAACATGGGATAAATAATGTAGAATATATGCATAGTGTATAAAATGCAATAATGAAATGTAAGTGCTGTAGCAGAAGTGGAATGGATTGATCAGAAGTAGATCACACTTACTTAGTCCCTCTATCCCATAAAATAATAATAGTAATGCACATAACACAATGAAATAAAATCAGGAGTCAATACCCCCTGAAAATGACCCAGGTCAAAATCGAACACCATTAAAAATTGTCTCCTTGCCTTCCACTACAGCAGGTTAAATGTTAGATACAGGGTGCTTTCTCACTAGTCGATGCAATATTGATGTCTGAGTTTTGGCCTTTATGGAAAAATCCTTGAATGGTTTAGAAAATGAATTTTATAGTGCCACTGTTTTTCTCTGCCGCACAGATGTTTATTCTCGATGCAGAGATGTCCCTCTGTGTCACTGTGTTAAGGTGTCAGCCATTATGGAAGGCTTTAAATGTCAGTGCATGGTGGTGAATTATTGAAGGGGATCAAGATTGATCCCTTTATCATCAAGACAAGGGAAATGTTTGCCCGTGGATGGGTAAAATAAAAATACAGTCTATATGTTTTGTGTTGCTTGGAAGCCCTCCAAGCAAGATTTTGTTCCTAGAAAATGTCATGTTGGCTCTTCTTGCATTTGACAAAAGCTTCTCTTAGGACCTGGTTTGAGAGTATCATACAGAGTAGACAAATTCATTTCCAAAAATTCATATTAATGTTGGTTATTCTTACTTCATTTAGTACATTTTTTTAATCGAGTACAGATTCATATCTCTTAAAACTCTTAGCTCACATGAGCCTTGTTGATAATATGCCAGCTCATGTCCTTGTGGAGAACGTCCTTCTCAAATTCTCCTAGTGTAACCAAAATTCTGAAGCACACGAGCCGATAGAAACATCCTCACAAATTGAGAGGATTATGTGATTGATGTTATGAATACTGAAGTCTACATGTTTTCATTTCAGCCAGATACAAGTGGCTCATTATTTGCTTGTGTCACAGTTTGCTGCAGAAGATGGTTATCGCTCAACTATTTGTTTTCTACACTCTCCACGCTATATGTTTCTGCAAATCTAAAGTCAAAATTGCTTTCGGTCAATAAATATATTGTTTTATTGCAAATAGAGACATCTGTTCTAGGCTCCCTGGGGGTTTGTTTTCCTTTCCCTGCAGAGGGTTTACTGGCTGTGCTTTGGATTAGCCCTGCCTTTTTGAAATCCCATTAAGAGTCTACCCTATCAGTTACTTCAAATCTCAGCCAGGGTAAGCTTGCTTGCAAGTTTGCTGATTATAGACTGCATACAGCATGTACTTCATAGTATTCTGACAGCAAATATTTCTTGATTTTGTTATTTGGGACCAACAACATGCTAACATGCTGTTGCTGCAGCAAAGTTTTCAATTCAATCGAAAAATGTTTCTTTGCCATTTTAATTGGCTATAAATACTTGATTGTTGATTCCTCTGTACAGGGTTTACAAAGTCAGTGCCAGTTTATAGCTAAGACTCATCCCAGAGCATTTTCCCAAGGGAACCACAACAAGACTCTGACTGCTATGGTGAAACATACTAAGACTGAATTATATGGTCAAAATGTTAACATGTATAATCAGACTTTATATCTGCTGTTTCTAACTGCATTTTTAAGATGGAGCTTTGCCATCTGTGTTAGCTGTTATACAAATCAGACAATGTTAGTAAACAGGATATTACAGCATTACATCATCCACATCTCACAATGGGTGGCAGTTAGGATTGAGTAGTGAAGTAGACTCAACTCTCTCAGACAACTACCAAGATCGTCTTTCAGAGATCAATAGTGTCATTTTTACCAGTATCATCAGGCTATCCAAATATCAAATGATCAATAACGTTAGACAAAACAAAAAGATCTGTATGTTTGGCAAATGTAAAACCCTGTGTGTATGCTGTGGAAAAGTTGTCCAAATGAAAGCCAGCTGTGTCTTCCCTCGTGCTAGCCTTGAGCTTGAAACAGGAAGCTGGGCCCAGCCCTCTGAGCCTGCTGGGAGGAGGGCTGCAAGGCTGGTATGAGATCCTCCTCCAGAGAACCACTGTAGCAGCTTGTGTTTTAAAAATACATTCTTTCGTCTGCTACGGGCCGTTAGTTGGGTGGAGAAATATGAATCACTTGAACCTTTTCATCACAGTGAAAGGTAACAAGGCTCTGTGTGACGCGGTTCTCACTTTGGTAAAAATAAGTTTAAAAGTGAAGGATTTGCTTTTTCAATCTGACACTGACTATCTGGTCTTGTTGCATAAATGGTAATAAAGGATTAGTGTGTGTGTCTGTGTGCGCATGTGTATAAGTGTGTGAGGTCATTGCTAAGAGGCCCATATCGTCATGGTTCATGTGGTACAGTGTATAGTGCTCAGGATTAAGGTGAAGTCACCTTCTGATGGAGTGAGTCAGGACTTCAGCAGTTTCCTTGACAAGCAGTAAGTTATCTTATCCTGAGTGAACGAAGGAAGGAAGAAAGGTCTGGATCCATTAGGCACTTCATTTCTAAAGATAAAATGAAAACAATGAAGAAGTAATGTTATGTAGCTTTCATGGTTAATGTTTGTTTTTGCCAGAAAAGGGAGAGTTGAACATCAGCGCATCCCATATACACTTTATATGGGCAGCCCATTCAAATGTATTGCTCCCATTTATCAGACTGTTGGAAAGTCTCCTGGAATGGTGTCTTTTTTATGCTTTCATTAAGACTGGACTGACTTGGGTATTGCTGCTCATGGACATACAATACTGTCTTATAGACCAGGATAGCACCGTATCTCGTTCTCCAGCTCTGCTATATTTGAGATCCAAACCAATCGTAATCACGCAACTGGTCAGTACCATCTATCGCACCAGCACTCCGGGCCCTTCTCAGCAGTTCAACATAAAGGGGCAGATACAAATTGGAACTCAGGACTGATACTGTACCAACATGTAAAAGTACCAGTTTTATGGTCATGGCGAAGGACCCATGTTGCACTATTGTCTCTTTTTGTTAAAGCTATGCAGGCCATCTCCCTCCAGCCTGACAGCTAGTCATGACAGGTGATGTGTAATGTCAGCTTCAGTATGACATTCTGTCATGAAGCCATCCCTAAATTGTTGGATATGCTAGAGCTTCCCACCAGCACGACCTCTCTTTCCCATAGATTTACAAACAGCCGCTAGTTTGACAGAAACAGCTGTAATTTGCATAATCACCCAGCATGGTAATAGCTAAATCTAAGTTCTCAGATTACATGTTCTCTACCAAGGTTTACAATTGTTCTTTGCTTACAAGTTATTTTATTTTACTTAATTAATTTACTTTTTTTAGTCTCAGTGAATTATTAATTAATATCATTGGTGTTCCAGCCAACATTTCAGTCTTTTTTGGAGCCCAGGGCTGTTTTAAATCAATTTTATTTTTGACAGACAGAGTTGTGGCATCACGCAGTGTCCTCAGGGATATTCACTGTACACAATGTCAATAGCCACAGAAGCTGAAGTGGTTGAGGAGACACAGTGTGAGAGTTGGCACAAAGCCAAGTCAGGTTAATCCGCTGATGTGTTTGGCTGGAAGCGTCGAGTTGTGGACAAAGACAACAGCCTCGTCCATCCACATTCTTGCACACAGGCTAACTAGAAACTTGTCTCTGGCTCACAGAGATGTCCTCAAGGGGGAACAAATGTTAACACTCAGTGAGCTTGTGTCCGTTTCAAATGCTGTCTTGACAGCATCTGTGCTGACTGCAAAGTGGGAGTTTCCCACTTTGTTCCCCACAGTCCTGCCGGTTGGGACGTTCCAAAAGGGTTTATAATCTGCTTCCTCCAGAGTGACTTTGACTTCTGCCTGTTAGATGGAAATGTATGCATTGTTTTGTTTTAAATGTCATGACCATGGCATTTATTGACTCCTATGACCTGACTTGTTGAGGAAAAGATTCACTTTGTCCATTGTAGTATTGTTAGTACATTCTATCAGTCCAAGTCTCACGTGATGTAGGAGAGTCAAGTATCTAGTCAAGTGATTGCTCATCTTTGTATCCATCAATGCTCAGACTTGTTTGACTGGTCTTAGATGTAAATGTAAAAACAAAAGCATGCATCCAAATGCAATTAATATCGTGTGCTGGACAGAAGTACATGTGAAAAATGGAAATAATAGAGCCTGCACACTAGATAATGTTCCCAGGAGCTTTTATTAGTATACCACCATGTGACGCTTCAGGTGCAAAATGACTGAATAGCCGCTGAATAGCCAGCATCATGTCTTCGAGAATCGGCTATTCAGTCATTTATTTAAAATCCTTAAGCACACCGGATGTTCAAAACAAGTAAGTCCGGTGTGAAAAGGTTTTCTTTACCTCAAAGCAGTCAGTCAGGCATTTATTAGGGGCGTGTTAGCAGAAATCAGCAACATCTTGAGGAGAATCCTACAGTTTAAAAAAAGGTTTTTCACTAAACTGATGAACACACACACAGACACACAGACACACACACACACACAAACACACACACACGCCATTCAGCATAAAAAACGCTTTCATTAGATGAATAAATATCTCACTGCATTCAAACCCATCTGTGTCCTCAGTAAGGATCACTTAGTTCAATCAACAGGATGGGTAATGAATAAAAGACCTGCCCAGTAATTGACTGCAATGATTGGATTCTTTCTATCCTAGTACTGTACAGATTCCTAAACGATCATTGACTGATAATCAATAGCCAATTAATCTATCAAAACATCTAAATTACAAGCTGACTGTTTTTCATGAATGAGAGCTGCGTTTGAACTATTGACAGGAGCTATTTCTGCATCACAATCACTTTCAGTGTAGTAATTCTGCCACTGTGCTGCCTACAGGCTGGTTTGAAAAACGTGCTAGGCGCTGCTAATAATTACTAACCTATTCTTACAGCAACAAAATTGCTGTAGGCTACCAATACAGATTATCAAGTAGAAAAATATAAAAGCTGCTCAGATATCCTGACAACAGACTTATTGCATATAACGTCTTATTGGACTGTACCCATATCAGTTTTTCAAGCGCTAATATTACCGTTTGCCACACTTGGCACTATTATTACAACTCTATTGGAAACTGAAAACATCAGTTCAGGTTGTCCTGGGAGCAAATATTGCACAAATAGTGTTGCACCAGCTTTGGGCATGGCTAGTTATTAAATTCTTCATTGATTAAATGATAAACCGGTTAATCATTAACATCCCTAGTTTTATTGTATCTCTCTCTGTGTTATTTTCTTTTGTTCTATTTTTCTAGGTTGTATATTCTGTCCAATTTCCATTTACAGATTTTCTTTATTAAGCACCATCATAAATGATGAATGGCATGCTCACAATTGCTAGCTGTTGACCTTTTTATGATGCTATCTTACCACCATTATTTCCATAGCCTTTGCCATTTTGGGCAACAGTTTGAATGAAAAAAAAGATGATTAATGTGCGCAGAGACCAATTCACCTCATAGCAACCCCCTACAACTGCTGTACTCTGAGTCTCTGCTGTACTGTTTCTATCCTGCCTGTCATACTCTGCCATTATGGCTGATTGTAATTGTTATACGTGCAAGGGTTCCCTTCGAGTGCCCATTGTGTAACTTGTGCAGACAGCAATCCACATCCTTCCATTACATGCCATGCCTCTTGACCGCCCTCCCCCACAAGTGGCCATTATGTGTGCAGATTTCTTCTCACTATCCACCAATTACAAGTGAAGAAAATGCCAAATAATTTTCTTTATAGACATTATACTTATACAATCAGCGATCCATGTTTCTTGAACTGAGCATTGATTAGGCCTTTAGATCCCCATAGTATTTGCTATACTCAGGAGCTTTTGATAACAGATGGAACCTAATTGTCATTTTAAATACAGAACCTGACCAACACAATTGCTCTCTAACAGCAGCTGGACTGGATCAGGGTTAAAAATCTTATCCTGCAGTGGGTTGATGTCCAATGAAGACACTTTTTAGGATCTCGTGATTTCTTTGCAGGGATTTAAATATGATGAGCTTGATTTTAATTGGATCATGTAAACAAGCATTACTGTAGTTAGACCTCAGTCTTTATGTCATCTTGGATACAGCAGTGCATGCAAAAAAAAACCTTTAAAATCTAGCCCCGGTTGCAGGCTGCAAGCTGCGTCATTGTTTTAAGATATATACAGATACAGTTGAACGGGACCCGAGTTTCTTTTGTGTCTGCAGTAAATTAATTTTTCCCTCTCAGACCATGGCTACATAAATATCTGTCTGGAAATTGCATAGTGCAGTTATAGGAAAGGAGATCAGCCTCAGCCCTCACAGCAAAGACATTCAACGCTGTGCCCAAATTCTCATCTAACTGTTTGATGGAAATATTTAATATTTCATTAATGTTTATGGGCCAGAAGTGTCTGTAACTTAGTTCAAAGACCAAGCCGAACGTGAATGGATCTGAGTTGGGATATTTGAGCTTTACATCAGACTCAGCTCTGTTTCATTGCGCAGTGAATATATATAATAATGTGATTACTGCTAATAGCTTTTAGTTATGAACCAGAATATGGCTGGACATTGATCGGAATTTTCCCAGGGCATTGCAATACATAGGACTAAATGATGTGCTGAGATGAATTGTTTAAATTATATTTCTGCCCAATGTGGATAATATTTCTGTAAATTCACTTTTTCCCTGTGCATTTCCACTGCCTCCTTTCCAGTGTCTATTTGTAATAAAGCAGATGAAAGAAAGATCACATCATTAGTGTGCAGATAACGCTAATTGTAAACCATTTGACTTATGTCAAGAAAGTCAGCATCATTAGCCTACTTGATTAAATGCTCTGAATCTTTGTATGTTATTTTGCAAAGCAGCTTTGGACTTTTTATTTATTTTATCTGTCTGTGGAAAAGAGAAGTTATCATTGTTCTCTGGGACTATTACAAGTTTTTTTTTCAATAGTGATTATATTATAACAGGTCTATTTTTTCAGTTGCTGCCACTTGAGAAACAGATATTAATCATTACATCAGCATTTTCATATATATATATATATATATATATATACACTACCGTTCAAAAGTTTGGGGTCACATTGAAATGTCCTTATTTTTGAAGGAAAAGCACTGTACTTTTCAATGAAGATGACTTTAAACTA
>JAVQJL010076291.1:0-18068 GCA_036024295.1 Nannoperca obscura
CCGGCTGCGGAGTCCGGCACCAGGTTGCCGCTCCGCCTGTTGGTTTTTTGGGGGTTTGTACCACCTAAGTCTCACACTTAATTTAAAATCATGGGCCGCGGGTCCTCGCAAGCATATCACTGTTACATCCAGTCAGATCCAAAGATCTTAAATCGGCTAATCTCTTCTCCATGTTGGGAGGCTTTTTTGGGGTTCGTCGTACCTGAGTGCCACGGCGGATGTCCCCACGAAGCTTCCCCAAACCATCAGCAATATTCAAACATTCTAAATGCACCTATGTTCAATAAATCTTTTAAACGTATCATATGGAGGGTGTGTTCCTTGCTAGTGAATTGTTGCTATTTAGCGGATTTCGGGAGCAGGAACACACTCCCATTACGTCATCCACGTCACTACGCCATTTCCGTATAAATACCCTACGTACCTACGTAATCATTCTTCGTCCGCTCTCGACTACTGCCGCTCTCGATCACTGCGCCCCACCCGTCCGTCCCTTTTTCGCTCGTTTTTCTTGTTCTTTCTCCCCTTTTTTCTTTTTTCTCTCGGTAGGGTCCTGAAGGGGGTTCGTCGTACCCGAGTGCCACAGCGGACGTCCCCACGAAGCATCCCCAAACCATCAGCAATATTCAAACATTCTAAATGCACCTATGTTCAATAAATCTTTTAAACGTATCATATGGAGGGTGTGTTCCTTGCTAGTGTATGGCAAGAAAAACTCTTTTTACAGGTAGGAACCTCGAGCAGAACCAGGCTCTAGGTGGGCGGTCACTTGCCTCGCATGTCCACATGCTAACATGACCGTGGTGCCCCCGTGCCATGGAGGTTCATTTTTACAGAGTTTGCAGGTTACACACTTTTTACTGTTATTTAAAGTAAAGTGCTCCCACGCTGTTGAAGATTTTTGTCGAACGCTTTTCTACGTCTCCGCCATTTTTCGAATGTTTTTTTAAGTGACCAGCTCCGCGACACAGCGTGTAACGACGCAGACCCAACGAATTGATAAGGACATTCGTTGCCAACACTTTTTGTAATCAAATTTTATTGATTCGTTGTTGCAGCCCTACTTCACACACAATGTTCAGTTTTTTTTAATGAATATTTGATCAATATTTTTTTAATTATCATTGCTTCACTTTTTGGTCATGCCAATGTCATTTGCCATCTCACTGTTGTCAAAATAATAGTAAGTTATGTATTTTCTTTGATATTTAGGTGGTCAAGGACGGAGAAAATTAATTGTTGTCACTACAGAGTCTGAGGGCTGCACTGCACGACTCCTTAAAAGCCTTAAAACCACTCCCCCATGATGCGCCGGAATTTTCCAAAATGCCAAAGTCTTCATGTAAAAAGTGTGGGGTTATTATGCCTGTACAGTTCCTGGCTCTGCACATCAAATCTTGTAATGCTAAAGATGTAAGTAATTAATAATTCAATATGTTACATAATTAAGTTCTGTTGATAGCCTTTGTAGATTTTTCATTGTCTAATTTCAAAACTAGCCAATTAACCAATCCAATAAATTCTTTGTTTTTTCAATTAACAGAGTAGTGAAATAGTCAGCACTCAAATGCCACTTATAATTACAATGTTGATTTATTTCAAATATTTTTTATGTTCAGGAAACATGCCCAATATGTCAGCAACAGTTTCCCAGAGAGGACATTGCATACCATGCCAGCATTTGTGGAGATTGATACTAATCAATTTGCCTTCAGTATCGTGTTGTTTTTTACAGTTGTAATCACTACTGGGTTTCACATGTTATATGTACATATGCTTAGATTTTTTGCAGATGACTTAATGCCACTTCCTGAACATGACGCCAGAGAGAGGAGCCCAGGCACACTACAATTTCTGGGTCATGTTTCCAGCCGTACAGAACAAAGCACGAGTTCCACTGTTGTAGTTGATGACATGGCCGGACCATCAACTGCTCTTTCTGGTCCTGCTGTCCCAGGTACCCAGGTAGTGTTTTGCCATTTTTGCTGTCACAATATGCAGTTATATTTCATTGTCATGTTAAACTGCAAACTTCCTCATGTACGAATGGCATCTTCAGCCACTCTTTGTAGTTAATTGCTAGTAATTCAGAATCAGAATCAGAATCAGAAATACTTTATTAATCCTAGAAGGGAAATTGCTTTTTGATACAGTTACAATGCTCAATAAAGTGATTGAAAAAAGAATAATAAACAGTAGAAAAATTGAGGGTGTAGAGGGGTAGAGGGAGGGTCCGAATATGTTTGGACCAGGGGCCGGTCCAATGGTCTAATGGAAATGATATTTCCATTAGCCTCAGTTGTACTTTGTGTATAGTGCTAATTAGCAATTGTTACCATGCTAATACGCTAAACTAAGATGGTGAACATGGTGAGCTTTAGTATGAGCATGCTGGCATTAGAAAAATGTGTCAACATTTAAAAACACATCAACAGTAAATACTTGCAAGAGCACTTTCAAGTCATGAGTGAAAACTGAGAAACC
Source organism: Nannoperca obscura (assembly GCA_036024295.1). NCBI lineage: Eukaryota > Metazoa > Chordata > Actinopteri > Centrarchiformes > Percichthyidae > Nannoperca > Nannoperca obscura. The sequence goes on from JAVQJL010076291.1 coordinate 2,485, forward strand.
CAAGTAATAAAACAAGACATCTTTAGACCGGATTTCCATTTTAAGATTTATTTACAAACCAGACAAGATGCACTCTCTTTGCAGCTTTCTGTACATTTTAAACTGTATTATCTGTTTCCTTTGATACTTATTTGTTTCAGTCTGCAACATCCTGAATCGTTCAGCCTGACATAAATTTTCAGTCACAACATCTTTTTTTGGAGACAAGCATTAGCTATTCCTGGGCTTAAGTTTTGACCAGATGCCCAAAGTGTGGGCACATGTACGTATCTGCACACACACACACACACACACACACACACACACACACACACACACACACACTGCACAAGGTCTATGGCTGATTGTTTGTGTGAGTGGGTCCCCAGCTGTTGAGTGCTGTGCAGATGTAGCAGCCAGAAATGAGGGATTAGCCTACAGCTAAATCTGGAGGGAGAGAGGAAGAAGAGGAGGGTGGGGGTGCGTAGGGGAACAGTGTGGAGACTGGAGGGAAGGTACGACTAAAATGTAGACAAGGGTTAAGAGGGGTTAGAGGAAATGCAACCCGATGATGGAAAGATTAGACACAAATGATGAGGGGCCACAGGCAGAGCACGAGGCGAGATGTAGAGTAAATTTGAGAAAATGTGAGAAAGTAAAAAGAACACAGGAAGGAGGAAGAGATGAGAGGCAGATGTTTTAACAAGAGAAATCTGGAGGGATGAAAAAAAGATTACTGTTAACAAGAAAAATTATCCCATGGTGGGAATTTGTGAGGCTGTAGCACAGTTTATTCACTTGATTTCATCAACTTTCTCCACAATCCGCAGAGAAGGCTGTGTTAATGCAGGCAGGGAGAAGCTGCAGTTGAAGCATCTTAAATCTCACAGCCATGAATATACTCACACATGGGAGACGGCCGGGATGTTTGTGCTTACTGAGTTTCTACAAAGGAACAGTGCAGCTTTCAGAAGAGTTCAAATGTGTTTTCTATTATTCATAAGAAGCTTTAGCCTCTTAAATGAAAACGGTTTACATTAGAAAAAATAAGGTTATATGAATCTGACTTCACTGATAGGTTTATAAATGTAAATACATATTGAAGACCTCAAATAGTGGAATGCAATCTTCTTCCTTTTGCAGCCTGATATCTAGCTCTATTTCTTCCAGCCCAGGGTTACAGTCAAATCATGCCCTCTTTAATATTCAAAACATTTTCACACACACGCTGTTGCTGCTATACTAAAGGCTGCTGCAGACGGCAAATGTGGTCTGTTTGATATTCTGCGATAACTTTCCTCCACTTGTCAACACATTAGTCAACTGATCTGGAGAGGATTGGCAAGAGCCCAAATTAATGTGCGCAAAAGCAAAGCCCTCTAGGAAGTTTAACGCTGTTCTAATTAAGATGCACATTCACATTTTCCTGCCTCTCTTAACAACATGTCCAAGAACGTCTGCTTCATAAAACCTTAAATAAGTGGGCTGTCACTGTAAAATTAGAAGTGTTGATTTAATTTAGGCCCATTATGACTATTCAATAAATGCTAGTTTTGGCCTATTTTAAGGAAGCTCCATTGTCCTCGCTTTCAGATTTTAACACGACTCTTGTTGCTCTGAGGGCCAATTATCAGCTCAAAAGGGACCATTAATGAGATTGCAAGCCGACCCCACAGATCCATCTCACCCTGAGTGCTGCACGTATCAGATCAGTAGCTGTGAAACCTAATAAAGTGAACACTGACATGTTACACTTGTTACCTGCCTTGAAAGCTCGTTTACTTCACCAGCAGACTGCCACGTCATCCTCCACTATCCTGCCAAGTATTTTTGTTGCAGGAGCTGGCATCATATTTCCCCCGGGGATTAAGTGATGTCATTTTGGATCCCAAAACAATCCCACCTCATCTTGGCTCAACCCCCCCACCTGGGTCAGTTTCCCTCTGCAGAGGAACACAGTTGACTCACAGTGAGCTAAAGGTGGAGGAGTGTCAAGTCAAATCCAAAATCCTGTGTAGATTTGAAGAGGTCCCATTCGGATACTTTGTGACCAGAGGACACACAGGTACATACTGCAGCTATGGGACTGATATCATTAGGTTCACTTAGTGCTATAAGACTTACAGTACAGTCAGATTTCTTCAAGCCAGTCTAATCTGAGAATCAACATAGTTGGATTGTTACTGGTTTGAATCAAGGACTCGATTAAGGGGAAATGTGCAACAATGCAATGTAACAAAGTACATCTACTTAAGTACTGTACTTGAAGAAATATTTTGTGGTTTTGAGAAATGTTTATTGGCTTTCTTTCTGAGAGTTAGATGGAAAAATTGAACACTCATCTTATGTCTCTATGAAGCTACTACCAGCAGTCAGTTAGCTTAGCTATTAAAAACACTGGAAACAATGGACAATTTTAGGCCCAGCTAAAGGTAAAATAATTATTACAAAAAGTAATTATTACATTACACATTTTTATATATTATATATTTTTTAACCCATAAAAAAAGTTGAAAAGCAACAATTTTATGCTGTTTTAAAGCCTCTCCCACACTGCCAGGAAGGAAAATGTGGTGGGAAAATAATGAAGTATTTATTAGTCAGTTTATATACACTAACAACACATTGACTTTACGGTTATGAAAGTGCTTAAATAAAACTATATCATCATATGTAATAAAATGGAAACAAAATATTCTCTGACCGAAAAAAATCCCCAACGTATGCTGAAGCCTAAGCATATTGTGCCTACCCGTACTTTATTGTACTGACATAATTACATGTGAACTGTTAAAAGAACATTCTGTCTGTGCCCAGAATTAACAAACCTGTTCCCAGTATGCACAGATTAAAACAAGAATAAACTTTCCATGTAAAACATAAATAGGTTTTTACATGGAAGTTTATTTTTGTATTAATCTCTGATGACTCACTCCTGAACTGCTATAATAATGAAGGGTTGAGAAAAACTGTTAGTACAGTAGGTCAGCTCATCCTTTCAACAGTTACATAAGAAACAATATTCTACGAGGTTTTATTTTACCCTTTGTTGCTCTCGGTGGCCTCTTTCTTCACCGATTTACATGCTGCTAACACTGGATGTCCCTGAGCTGACACCATTAAAGATGCATCGAACAGTGGCTACAGTGATGGCACACTAAACTCCCTCAATGAGTTTGTGGAGATATTAAATTTAACTCCTACTGAACTAGAGCAGCTTAAACTGTATTCAGATCTGCTCAGATGAAAAAAGTTCAAATCTATTCAGGGAACACAGACCTCGTAATACATAAACCAACCCAGTGCTGGCATCATTGTTTTTCTGAATTCAATTTTTATCTTATCTTTAATGTACTTAGAGTAAAGCTATTGCATAATACTTTTCAGATGTCCTGTATGCATCTCGCTGGCAGTTTCCCTGGAAGAAACACAGAATGAGGGAAAACATTGGCGACACCTATGGGTGGAAAGTAGATAAGGTGGTTACACTCATTTAAGTGTAAAATCTGTTGTCTAGCAACATGTTACCTGGAAGAGATGTTTTCCTTGCCATCATATTTCTGTCTTGAAAGTGGGGCTCGAAAACTGACACAAGAAACTGAAACCTTACTTGTGACACATGCATACACTAAATGTATGCCACCTCAAAGTCTGTCCAAAATATCTGTCAGGAAACCACAAAAAAAAGGCTTTCCAAACAGGTCAGAGAAGAAAATAATGAAAACCGGAGGAGCGCCATTGAATGCAGAAAAGTGAACATTTTTAATATATTTAATTTATGCACAGGCATCCTGGCTCAGAAAGGCATAACGGACACAGAAAGAGGCTTGGCAGCTACTGCAAAGCATTTGAATTAAAACAAATATCAGAAATACAAACTGAGCAGCAAAGAAAGTAGAGTGTGTTTGTGTGGATATCTGGCATAGATAAATGTGTAGATCATGGCTACATGCATTATACATTCCCTGGGCAGCAGTAGCTCAGGTGGTTGGTCATAAATCATAGAGGTAAATTCCTGCTTCCTTCTGTTGTCAATTTAGCAATATGTGATATGTGTCTACTGCATTTTGGACAAAAGGATCTGCAAAATGTTTTTCTTGTGCTGCATTATTCCAAAAATAAAAATATTTTAAAAATCATTTTCAGGCCAGAGGCATTTGAATGAAACACAACTCATTTTTACGACTCTATACCTTGAAACAGGAGTTTCCAAGGACCACTTGAAGGCAGCGTTAGTCTCAGTGATTGTCTCATTGATGTCCTGAGCTATAACAAGTTCTCTGTGGAGGAGGCATCTGTTTCATTGTTTGGGCCAGACGGTGCAGCTTGTCAGGGGAATTCTTCTCGACGGCACAGGCCTGCCCATGCTACAGATGGCTTACCTCGCAGCAAATGATTCAGAAAACGATAATATGCCTCCAAACGGAGAAGAGGTCATCTCCTTTTGCTAATGGAATGTCTTCCCCAGTTAGAGTCCGGACAGAGCACTTGTTAGATTTCTATTTCACGGTGGAAACGTGAGGCTTTATGTCAGCTGCTCTGGGAAAGGTAGGGCATTTTTAAACCACTGGCAACACTCCCGATCTTCTCATTTGAATAGTAAGCCGATCAATTAATGGTTCATTTAGACACAAGCAAAAGATGAGCTTTGCTAGACATGAATTTATGGTTTAAATATGACAAGTGTTAATTCCATTACATAACTGACCAGAGATTCAGATTTTCTGCAAAATGATTGTTTAAGGTGTTAACTTAGGCCCTGGAGCAGGAGCTAAAACCCTTCCCGTATTCCTCCGGTGTCAAAACAGTGAAGCGTTTATGTGCAAGTCTAAACCTATAAGTAGGCAAGGGACTGTAAGCTGAAACCTACAGTAATATTCAACAATTACCAGTCTTTCAGCTAAATGCCCAAATGTCAGACGGAATCAGAAGCTTCTTCGTCATTGCAGAGTCAAACAGCTGTGAAACAGATATTAATAGACACAGTCACTTCATTCTAACCTGCTTGGTTAAGTGTGACTCACATTTTGTCAAGTAAATTGTCAGTCACATAATGTATATTAAATTAGCTTCAGATTTTTCTTGGCACCAGCCCTCTACACACAGACACTTATAAACACTCTGTGACCCACGTCTGGAAGTGAGAAGCACAAAGTGACAGCCGACAGCAGAATCTGCTCTACTTCTTTCTCTCTCATGTGATATCAGGCCTGGTGTGGAACATCAAAGACAAAACCTTATCTGCCCCCTCTGTCCCTTTTGACATGGGCATTAGTGCATCTGAGACACGTGTCCCTCCCCAGTGTGAGCTTCTTTCTGTTCTGCGTACGAAGATTAGAAAGAAGCTGACAGGGGCAAAGGGAAAGGAAGAACGACGTGAGGAGATGGAGGGAGACAGATTTGTGGAGACACGAATGGCTTGCAGGTGTTTTTTTCCCTTTTTTTTGTGGGGAGAAAGAGAGACGGATAGAGTGGGAGATGAGGAGCCGTGACTTTCCCCCCACGCTGTCATTATGTTTTATGGCAGAAGAAGTGTTTGTGAAACCGAAGCGAGGTACTGTAAGGATGGGCCATGTGAGAAAGGGTGATGGTTTTACACCAAGAGTATGTGCAGCAAGAGTGCTGTCTGTTAACATGTCTGCTCACAACCAACGTATCTAAAAGTGGAGTGTGAGAGAAAGAGGGAGTGTTCAAGTAGTGCTCAAGAAAAACAAATAGAAGTGAGTGCAGGGGGAGTGAAGGTGAAGGAGTCCCTGTAAAGATTAAGAAAGGGCAGACAGATGCAACGGAGAAGCAGTCAAATAAATGCACAAAAGTAAATCTGCAAAAAGATTTTAATTGGCATTGTTTTAATCATTCTTGAATCAATTTACAGTTTCTTTTATTTATTCATTCTTGTCAAAGGTAAACACATTTCTTGTGGTTGTCTTCAACATCAGTAAATGCTTTTCACCCGCTTCCCAAAACCCCGTAACGTAAACTAACATTACAGAAGAGCACATTCTCTCATACACACTTGCATATTCAGATCCTACAAACGACTCCTTAACGGGTACGAAATTTCTAAATGCCACATACTCGAAAAGCGCGGACAAACACATTCTACATACATACGCACACAAATGTGCACACATATGCTTTTTTTTTCTCTTGCTCGCTGCCATACAGACACACACACACACACACACACACACAGAGGAAAGCAGGCAGATAAAGCCACCCACTCAGACGCGCTTGTGCACACGCACGCACGCACATTCCATAACCGGCATGTATTATAAATATACATTACAATGCAGACTCCTTCGTTACGCAAGTGCAGCACTTGAGGAATGCTGCCCTTCCATCAACATGGGCTCTGTCTGTGCATTCACAGTTGGTTTATGACATGCTCTTCAGCAACATAATCTGGTTAGCAGTAACTGTTACACGAGAGTAGGGTTACTGAGTGTACATCCCTACTGATTAGTCATAACCAACCCTCTCTTTTTCCTAGGCTGAATAACATCTGACTATTTATCTACACAAGCAAAATGCTGCAGTAAAAACTTCACTGTTTAAAAAAAAGAATAAAAAAATGGCACAATAGCTTATTGAGCAAAGGCCTACAAATGCACACTAATAAATTAGGTAGATAAATAATATACTTTAATGTTAAAATAAATACATTTGAAAAGTAAATAATTAAAAAAAGCACAACATTGTAATTTGATTAATGCCAGCCTACGTTGTCCTGTATTACAATATAAAAAAGTGAACTTCTCTTTATTTGCACATTCACACGTGTTTTTTTTGTGTTTTTTTTGTGTTTTAACAAAATGGCGGCAGCGTTACTTTGAGACTCAAAGCACAATTTCTCCTCAGGCACCTGCCGCACTCTGGCGACTGTATGGGGTCGTTTCCATGGTGACTGTGACTGCTGTAATGGCCATCAGCACTGATTGGCTGGGAATCTCTGAAGTGGAAAAGAACTAGACCGGGTTTTCTGGGATTAAAAGGGGACCTGATGCTGAGAAATGTTTTTTTAAGAATTGTAAATTTGTGGTATTCTGAATGACTCTGCTGATTGCTGCGAGGAGAAAGGTTTGACATCTGGAAAATCTACGTGAAGTGCCGAAGGTAAATGCATCGGAAACAAAACACACAGCTACTACATCTACCAAGTCTAAGTGCCCTCAAATGACTAGTCCAGGGTCTGTATTTTTCTAGGGTTGTTACAGTGTGAAGGCAGGAAATGCAGACAAAGAACTAGTTCTAAGAGGGCACTTGCTATCCTCTAGGAAACGCAGGCTTTGCATCTGTACCTATCACAAAGCCAGGGGTATATTTGATGTCTGGAGAAAATGGATTCTTGAAAGGCCTGCGGATATCCTCCCAAAGTCTTTCCCTTTTCTTAAGAAACACCTTGGGTTCTTATTACCAGCAGCTCCCTCACACCAGTGTGAAAACATTCCTCAGTGTCCAGGACAATGGCAGCATTTCTCATCACTGACTGAATTTAAAAATATCCTGTAGAGCCCAGGTAAGATCAGTACAGTTCCAGAGTCCAGCTTGTTCTTTACTACATCTAAGTTGAGTTTGATCCATCAGCATACCTGGTCTGTGGTCCAAGGCCTAAAAAATCCACTGCAACGTCCACTCTTCCCACCTTCTTCAAAGCTCACAGCTACGAAAACCTTTCTTTCATCAGCTGAAGACAGTGCAGATTAAATTCTTCAGGTGATTTGATGTCCATGCTACAATAAGAGTGTGTAGTCTACATCCAACTCATTAAAAGTCCACTTTCTCTCTCCTGTCGGGTGTCAGGCATGACAGCAACACAGTCAGATTGTGAATATTGGTTGTGGTCTCCATGTTGTGGCAAACACACCTGCATGAAATGCTGTGGTATTCATATGATAATGATGTCCAACATCACATGGAGTGTCAAAATACACTGGTGTAAATATGACAGCAAAAAGGCCTCTCCTTTTTTTAAATTAAAGTCCAGTTAAGTTCAAGATTTTTTTTTCTTTGTCCTTTTGATTGTGGTTCTGTTTCACCTCCACTTGATTCTCTCTTCTGTGTTTCAGCCCACTTTCACATCAACAACTTGGTGGATACAAAGCCCTTTGGACGAGGCAGTCCAGCTATGCATGAGATGTCACTCACGGTGACAGTCGCTAGGACAAAAAGACGCCAGACATGAGCAGCATCGCCACGGTGAGAAGAAGGCGGTCACGTGATGGGCTGCTGCCACTGACGCTTTTCTCCAGTTTGGGAACTTCAGGGTTAAATTCATCTGAAAAGAAAGACAGAAAAAGAAATTGAGAGACTGATGAGAAAGTGTGATAGTAAAGAACGTGAGTGTAGAAGTGCAAGAGGAAGAGAGCGAATGTGTGTGTGTGCCAGACAAAAGGAAATGAACCATTACTACATTATTAATTCATTAATCTAAAGGGAATGTGTGATGCATGCAAATTGTGCTTTAACATATGCAAAGAAAGAGACATGATGCAATTATCAACTAACCATCAATTATCATCAACACTGCTACATATGGCCATTTTTCCCCCGTGGGATGAAAAATGAAAAACACTTTTCTTTCCGATCTGTTTTTTTTTTTTTGTGTATTCCTCTTTTCACACTAATGATGTTTTTATCCTAAAGGGGTTTCAATCAAACCAAATTACTATGGCCTCACCATTGATTAGACACAACAGAACATTAGCTGGAGGGGAAAGATGGAGAAAGAGCTGGGAGAACACATTTTGTAATATTTGGTAAAAAGTGGATTACACTCATTATGCTCTGTCTCGGAATAATGTTTCCCATTTTATCTAGAGGGTTATTATATGCCAAAATAAAGCAAAAGGAACCAAACAGCTCTGTTGCTTACACATCCATTGCACGTTTAACGTCAACCTCGGCTAGCTGCATTTAGATGTTAGAAAAACCTGTTTTTTTCTATGAAGCAATCTAACTAAGTGCAGCAGAAAGCCACAATTTCTTACTGACGTCAGTCACATTACCCCACATCAAACATAAAAGAGAGATGTAGGTGATGGCGAGCGGTGATGGAAGAGTTTAAAGCCTTTAGATGTGAAATACTGATATTACGTTGTATTATGAGGAAATGATTTGGGTTTAACAGCTGAAAATCACATTGGAGAGATGGAAAATACTTGTTTTTATACAAGAAAAGATGTGTCTATTTGATAAATTGTACCTCAAAACTTACAAAATACTTCTGTTTGTCTACTAAAGTCCCATTACTTTTACTTTATTATGTTGTCATCATGAGTGTGCAAACGTTCCAGCTGACAAACTGGCTTTCAACAGGAGATGAATCAAATTAAGTGAGCAAGATGTTGTCTGCTAAATATAATGGCGACAGTAATTGGCTACAAGTAAAAACAAGGAAGGTGATAAGAGATTACAGACAGAGACAACAACCACATGACAGCTGATGTTCGATGAATGTACGGAATTTTGTTTTCGCTGTCTCTGTCTGAGAGTAAACTATCCAAACGCTCTGGTTTGTCCTGGTTGTGTGTGATTGTTGCCCACGTCAGAGTTGTTCTTAAGGACATCTGTCTGTGGCGATGACACACGACACTGACATTCACACCCGCAGTGCAACGGGATGAATAAGCCAGCAAGGCGGGAGGGAGAATATAAACCAGCACTGCCTCAGGTAGGGACTACAGGTCACAGCGGGACCTGCACACCATCAGGTTTGTATCTCCTAATGGTCTTAGCAGAGAGGCTCCAGAAGTAAAATGTACACTCAGTGACCAGAGGAAGCTACACCCTGTCCCTGCAGAAGACGTGAGATCTCTCCTACCTTTACATAATCAAGTACATGCAGCAATAACTCCTTTTCTGATTCATTTCAAGTGGTCTTACAGCCTTGTTTGTGGGTGCCAGCAGCTTTGACAATCACAAAGCTGCACAATATGCACCACTTCAAAACCCTTGCTATTTAGGGATGCCGTCCTTGGAAGATGAACGTGGGGGACATCGGGTGCCTCGGGCCATAACAAGTTATCAAAGGTCCACAGTACGACACCTAACATCACAGTACAATTGTGGGATACAGCAATCAATTTCTGCGAACACAATCTGCCTCAGTTGTGTCTGTAGGGGGTATAACAACAGATGAGCACGCAGGGTAGCTCTCCTGTCCACAGTAAACCACCTAAGGCATTTACAGCGAGATAAGAAACATCAGCTCTAGACTGTCGATGAGTGGAAAAATGTTGTCTGGTCGGATAAACCCTTTTGCCAACTATGCCGCATCGATGGTAGACTCGCAGTGATGCGTAAAGAACATGAGGCGATGGACCCATCATGTATGGTTACAGCTCTACAGGTCAGTGGGGGAGGTGTAATCGCGCGGAGAGCACTGGCTTACACTGGCTTACACTCTGTCTATTAATACTACATTTATTAAGAATCCATACCTTAACGCTCTCACAAGGCTTGGAACAGTTTGAGGAACATGCAGGTGAATGAATTAGGTTACCAAAGAAAGGGGCATCCACCCATTAAGCAATTGTACAAAGCACGGATGTTTTTGTACTCTTAAAGCTAACCAGTGACGATGTTAGCTTCAACACTGGGAGTGTACTAGCTTGGTTTTAGACCTCCACATCTCAGATATGTTCAGTGGTTTAATTAGATTTGGTGTTGCACTATTTTTTGGCAGTCAACCAATCAGAGCATTGTAGGCATAATTAAATGTGGGGATGTCATCTTCCTTCTTAGCTACCTAGCTACATCTGTGAAAAAGAGCAACAGAAAAATGGCAACAAGCGTGGGTGAGATTGATGCAGCTGTGAGCTCTTGTACGACAACAAGCCAAATTAACAAGCCATTATATGTTGTTATATCTTCAGCGGGGTGGATCAATTAATCCATTACTAGTGACTGGTAGTGAACAAAACAAAAACCCCACCCCAACAAGAAACCGGCTAACATGAACACAATAACATGAAGAGAAACGATGTGATGATTCAGTCTGATTATCAGGCTAGGAGGCTTTATGTCCATTGCTAAGTTACCATCAGCACCAAAGGTGTTCCAGCATGTTTCTGAACCCGAGTTTCAATTCTTCTGGTCACTGAGTACGCAGACTGCACATACTGGAGGCAGTCTTTTGGTTTGCTTGATGCAACAGAACTATATATTTTTTGACTGATTCTGAGAAAATCTTCACATAACACGCCAGTCAGAACAGATGAATCACGGGTGCCAGTGACTATCGATCCATCTTGAAATTATATGTTTACAGTTGCATTTTCTGGCCCACCACCTAATTTATGTTGCAGCCTTTAGCCCTCTATCCCTGCTGCAGACACTTAATATAGAAAGAAAGTGTTTAAGGGCAAGTATGTCACAGATGAACAAATGCCCAGACTATACTAAGCTTTGCTGCAGGAAACTATAAAGTTATGATTAATTCAAGAAGTAAGCAGCAAACCTGATGCTGAATTCTTGTAACACATTTGTGGCAATAAGCTGTTTGCTATAAGATGCTCTACCATAACTAATCTCTGCTATACAGATAAATGTTGAGTAGCTGCAAGCAGAACAGACATGTTAGCAAAAATAAATCCAGTCAAATCACACATACATTGTTAGAACAACTTTTTTGTAGTTTATGTTATGTAGTGGACTCATCAAAGTAATTGCCTGACTGATGGGGCAAGAAAGACAAGCAAATCAGATGATCAGGCGTCCAATTTCACAAAAGTGATTTGCAAGCACTGCTTACAGAGATTGCAAATAGTGGCAGCGTCTCCTTTCACAAATGATCAACTGTGATGAATGGACAGCATGGGTAATGTTATATTATTCCCAGTATGTTTGGTTGACCTGGGGATTTGTTTAAAACCCTTATGCTCATGTTTCTTGCCCTGCCTGACTATAACAATGTCACCATGTTTCCAGATCTCAGCAATAAACCTGGTGACAACAGTGTTATTATTACCCACAGAAATTATGGACAAAACTACAAAAATAAGACCCAAGTTGTAATACACCAGAATTATCCTTTAAACACCATGTTAAATAAGGAAAATGTGAAGTAGAAGTAAAGCTAATAATAAAGTAACGAGAATGACAACAAATCCAAACATATGTGAGAGAGAGAGAGAGACAGAGAGGGGGAGAGATTTGTTGATGCTATGCCAGTCTGTGGGCTGGTCTGGTCCTGAGGGTGAGTCAGAGAGTGGGTGTCCAGCGGTCAGCGGGGCCATCAGGGGTGCAAGTTGTTTTTAAATGTGTGTGCGTGTGCGCACATAAATCTGTGTGTCCTGATTTTGTTATTCCTCCAAGTGTATTCAGCAAAATGCATCACAACGCTAGAGGCTATGGTTTTTTATGATTTCCTGCCAGTGTGTGTTTTTTTATATTAAATTCTACGTAAGCTTGAGCCTGAGTTACTGCTGAGCAATTCGCCCACCACCGAGCTTTTCTTTCTTCCTCTGCCCCTTCTCTCTGCACCCCCACCCCTTTTCTCTGCCCCCACTCTGGTTTTTATCTCTTTTTCTGCCTGTCTCTCTCTCTCTCTGCCTTATCTGCGCTTCTTTCTGTCAGGCTTTCTCTGGCTGCATTTCTCTTTCACTGCCTCCTCCCTGTCTTTTATCTCTCTGGCTTTCCCTCTCTCATTTGTCTCTCCCTCTCCGACTTCCCCTTTGTCTCTCTCTCTTCTGCCTTTTCATTCTCTCTCTCTGAAGGTACTCATTGCTGATGGCTCAAGAGCTCTCTTCACTCTGTCTCTGCTGGTCTCAGTTTCCATCTCGGGCAGGTCACACTCTCTAAGCCCTCGTCACAGACACAGACTGCCCACAGCTCCCAGAAACAAGCATACTAAATGATTCCCGGCAAGAGGCTTTTGTTTGAGATGAGGATGAAGACAGAAAAAGAGAAAAATAGAGGGTTTATGTAACAACTCAGCTGCACAATTGACTGGCTCGCTGACATGCTTTCTCCTTAGGTAAACATGGACCTTTCATTCCTTACAAGACCTCTGCTGACCGTGTGGATCTTTTGCAGAGAGGAAAAAGAAAGGTTTTACCTGTGTGTGTGTGCGTGTGTGTAGGAGGTAAATATTTTTTTGTTATTTATTTATTTATTTTTAGTTATTGCATGTAGAGTTTTAAAACATTAAAGAATACCTTTGGTTTAACATTACTTGGATCTTTTTTCATAGTTTTGATTTGATATTCATAGTCTGGTCGGTATTAATCATTTAATTATTTAATAATTTGACCCACCTCAAGTTAACAGCAGAGATCTGGGTTGTGTGGTGACGCAGCTAAAAAGCAGTCTGATGGGGTAACAAAGACGCTAGATAAAGGTTTCAAACAAACCCTTAGGCCAAAACCAACTAAAGTTAGTCTAAGGTTGTTCACATCCATCATAGTTTACAGATCCCCTTCTCGGTTCAACTTTGATCTACTGTTCTTGTCATAGTTGTGATCAGTTTTCCGGTTCAATGACGTAAAGTAGTTTCAATTATCTGGCTAAAGGGTTATTTATGATCTGGTTGCTGTGATTCCAGATATCAACAATTACTTTGTAGGGATACATCAATCTGACATTTATTTCTGATAACTAAACTTAGTGGATCTGCTATGTTGAGCATGTCATGCTCTTCTTTTTTAGCGCTCCCCACTGTGTGCAGCTCATTAAAATACATTTTTATGTAAGGCAACATGAGGCCAGGGATTGCTGTGGCACTAAAAACCAAGTTAGCGCCCAGTCATGACTGAATTAACGTAACTATGGAAACGCTGAATTTTATAATGACATTGACAAATTAACTGTATAATAAGGTCAATATCTGGGCCAATGCCGTTTCGGCCTATTGGCTCGGCGCTTCAATATTACTTTGGTGATCATAATGATCATGATAGAAATGATGGCCAAAACCACAAAAATAAGACCCACGTTCTAATAAATTCTAAATAATAAATTGGAATTGTCCTTCAGTGTTGGGTTCATTTGTCTAGATAGATATTTGCTTTCTTACAAAGATGCCTCTAAATACAGCATACAGTGTGCATATAAGACTGTTGAACTGCTGAATCACGTTGCAGTGTTTCAAGCTCTTTCCCATATTGCACAACTCTCAAGAGCAGAAAATAAAGGTTTTACTCATCAACCAGCTATGGCTTGTGGATTTTCTTTCACCAACCATTGAATAAAAACACTAACAAATGGTTGGTTCCTTTCCACAATGATTGGTACACAAATCAGGCTCTGGAGCCACAGCCAAATATTGACCAGCATCTGGCAATTGGCTGCAGTTCATTTTAAGCAACTCACCAATGTTGTGTATTTTGATGTTTGGCCTGACTGTGTAGTCAGGAGACGTCTGACTGGAGTCATCATCTGCCTGGGAAACTGAGAAACACGCCACATATACACACACGGACAAAGAGAAAGAAAGAAGAGGGAGAAATAAAAAGCAGAGGAGGGAAACAAAGATAGAGAGAGGGAGGAGAGACAGGAAACACCCCATTAAAACAACAAGTAAAGTAAAATGTGCATTTTAGCCACCACTAAATTACATACAGATATAGCAGAACATTTGGTGTTCCCCTGCCACTGAGAAAGCATGAAGAAATCCTGGACTGGGAATCCAGACATCCATCTGATGATTAAAAGCATTTGGAACCGGTGAACAGAAATCATTTTTACATTTACTGTTCGTCTAGACACGGAATTACATTCAGCCTGCGTTGCCAAATCATCCATGAATGAATGATGTGTGGGTTTGTTGGTGTCCGTGTGTATACGTCTTTCTGCATTTTCTGCTTTTTTTAAATCTTGATACGTGTCTGTGCGCCTATGATTCTAGTGCACAGTTAGGAGGATGAAATAGCATTTACAGAGAATCTGGTAGCAATATGCAGATGAAAAGCATATGCCATGAATATTCACATCTCTTTCTTATCTTAAAGTCTCATAAGTTAAGGTGGGAGACACGCAGAGAAAATGAAAATGGTCCGGAGGCAGCTGAAATCAACAGCTTTTTGATAGCAAGCTGTTAAAATGACCTTGCTGAGTAAAGGTTGTGGATTGTAAACTGACTAAATGCGCCAATGCACACATAGGCATTTATGCACACACACACACACACACACACACACACACACATACACGTTAAAATGATTTACAACTGACATGCTGCCATGTGCAGACACACACACACACACACACACACACACACACACACACACACACACTCTCAAACTCCTGCACCTCGGACACACACACACACACACACACACACAGAGTGGTGCACACAAACATACACAGAAGCAAATGGAGGCGTGGTAGACACATCAATAGATTAGCCGTGACACTGGGATGGGGGGGTGGGTGTTAAGGTGATGTGTACACAGGGGCTGACACTGGCCTGAGTGTGGGATGTATTAGTGCTGACAAGGTTAGAGGAGAGGGGGAGGCTTTCAGCACTGGGCTCCCTGATCAAAGGCCTGCAGGGGAGAGAGCAGGCTACCAGGGTAAAAATAACACACACACACTATACAGAGCAGCAGGCATCAGAGAGCCAGAAAGAGAGAAGAAGAGATAGACAGCACGGGAAAGGG